>PVJH01012209.1:0-65658 GCA_004026705.1 Nesogale talazaci
TGGCCTTACCCTGATGGAACCAGACCTCTGGAGAAGCCATGTGAAGATCCCTGCCAGCACTGAGTTGCTTCTACCACCACTGGATGCTGTTGATGGACCCTGAGCCCTGGAAGCGAGGAGTCATGGGGAAATCCCTGCCAGTGCCAGGACTCTGCACCCATTGGCCTGTGATCTCGTGAGTCAGAAGGAGACTTTATAGACTGCTATCAGGCATATGGGCTAATATCAGACTTATGACTTTGAACTGGACTGGGCTGGGATGCTTTCTCGATGTCCTGTTCCTCTTGTATATAAACCATACCCTTATATCCACATGCATGTCTATGAGTTTGTTTCTCTAGTTTACCCAGGCTAACACAAAGAGATACCATATAAGCAAAAACCGGTGTACTGAAAGATGAAGTGTATTGCTGTGAGAGTATTGGCCAGAAAAAAAAGGCTCCAGGAATTGATGGAATACCAATTGAAAAGTTTCAACAAGTGGATGAAATACTGGAAGAATTCACTCATCTATGCCCGGAAATTTGGAAGACCACTACTTGGTCAACTAGACTGGAAGAGATTCATTATTTGTACCTATTTCAAAGAAAGGTGATCCAGTAGTACGCTCAAATTATAGAACAGAATCATTCATGTCACATGCAAGTAAAATTTTGCTGAAGATCGCTTAACCCTGTTGCTGCAGTGCACTAACAGGGAGCTGCCCAAAGATTAGGACTGATTCAAAAGAGGATGTGGAACAGGGCATATCATTGGTGATGCCAGATGGATCTTGGCTGTACTTGGCTATTCTTGGCCAAGAATACCAAAAAGATGCTTACTTGTGTTTCATTGAGTATGCAAGGACATTTGACCATGTGGAGCATAACAAATGATGGATAGCCTTGAGAAGGATGCGAATCCCAGAATATCACATTGGGCTTATGTGGGTCCTACACATGTAGTAAGAGGCAGTTGTGTGAGCACATCAGGGGAATACTTATGGTTTAAAGTCAGGGAAGGTGTGCATCAGGATTGTATCATTTCCTCATACTTATTCAATCGGTCTACTGATCAAATCCTCAGAGAAGTCGGAGTTTATAGAGAAGAAGAATAAGATACCAGGATCTGAGGAAAGCTTATTTGACAACGTGCAATGTGCAGATTGTCAGAACCTTGTTTGCTGAAAATGAGAAGGGGTTGCAACATTCCATGTAAAGAAAACTCAAGTCCTCACTACTGAACCAGTAGGTAATATCAGTGAGTGGAAGAAAGATTGAAGTTGTCAAGGATTCCATCCGTGGATTGACAATCAGTGCTCATGGAAGCGTCAGTCAAATGATCCAACAATGCATTGCCATGTGTAAATCTTCTGGATCAGACTTCTTTAAAGTGCCGAAAAGAAAAGCACGGATGTTACTTTGAGGATTAAGGTGCACCAGACCAGAGCCAGGTAATTTCAATTGCCTCATATTCGTGTGAAAATCCAACATTAAATAAGAAAGACAGAGAGTGAGGGTTAGTGTTAACACTTAAAAAGAAAAGAATAAGGAAGACAGGACAATCATCGACGCATTTGAATTATGGTGCCGATGAAGAATATTGAAAGTACCATAGACTGCCCAAAGAAAGAAAGAAACAAACAAACCCAAAGCACATCTGTTTTGGAAGACATAGAGCCAGAATACTCCAGAGAGGCAAGGATGGCCAGATTTTGCTTCATGTTTCTGTGAACACGCTGTCAGGAGAGACCAGTCTCTGGAGAAGGGCATCATGCTTGGTAAAGTAGCAGAATAGTGAAAAAGCAGAAGACCTTCAACAAGGAGGATTGACGCAGTGAGTATAACCACGGGCTCAAACGTAAGACTAACTTTGACGATGGCCCGGAACTGGCAGTGTTCCATCATGTTGTACTCAGGGTCGCTGTACGTCGAAACAGCCTCAGCAGCACCTAACAACAGCAAGAGCACCCAAACTTCATTCAAGCTCCTGCAGGCTAGGGGCTCCAATTGCCACCCCACAAGTCCTTCTCCTCATGGAGCCCCAAGCCAAAGGGCTCTCTCTCTCTCTGAGTGCGTTGCTTCATCCCCAGCTGATGACTCTCTCCTGGTTCGGCGATCACCTCTGTCGCTGCCTTTCTCACCTGCAGATCGAGTTCATGTTCTTCTCCCTTTGTCTGCTCACTCTGAATCTGTCTGCCGCATGTGTCCATCTCAGTGGTGACCGTGTTGACTTTTCCTCACCGCTGGACCATGCCGTTAGCATCTCAAAAGGGCCGTTCATTCTGTCTCTCTTTCTGAGAGGTGTTTGATCCAATTCTTCACCCCTCGTTTGATGCTCAGAGTTCTAAGATTATCATCTATATCTACTTAACTTGGGTTTTGAGGTCTCCAATATCAGTGGGATCAGGCAGAGAATACTACCTTGTCTCATCTCAAGTAACTGTTTTTTAATTGAGTCATAAAGGATGAGTAGGATTTTTCTGAATGGCAAATGAGGCATGGTTGTCTGTGGAGAATGATACACATCTGGTGGGCAAATACGATAAGCTTTGAAAAGCAGAGACCAGAACTGACTTCATTATTGTTGGAGATATCAGAGATATTGGAGAGGGTTGGAAGTGGGAATAGCTTATTCTGTCAGGGGTCTTCAAATAAGATGGAGAGAGACAAAGCCCTTTCCTGCTCTCCCCAGGAACTTTGTCCCAGGCAGATAAGGCTCTGGGTAGAAGAAGACCTGTGTTACTAAATTAGAAGTTTTCTTTGTCCTGGGGACTGTTCTGTGAGCTTCCATTTATCAAGAACCACACCCACACAGCACTGCCCAGTTCCAAGCTCTGAAGCCCTGGTGAATGGCATATGGACCTTACCCCACTCTACCCCATGTCTGAGGGCAACCTGGCCTCTCACCCATTATACTTGTCCTTACAACTTGACCCCTGCCAATGACACCTGCCCCAAGTTGAAGATCTGGGTTCTTGGCAAAAAGAAAGAGAACCTCACCCTCTGGTGGGAATATGAACAAATTCCTGAATGCAAAAATGGGAGCAGGTTGCCAGAGTCAACAGGGAGAGAGAGACCCATGGACCTATCTGTTTCTTATTGTCCATCCATGTATCTGTTCATACAGCAGTAGAACCTGGTTGTAGGCATCGGGCAGAATAAGTTTTTGGTTTGTCCCATCTGCTTGTCCACTCACCTCCATTTGAGAGTCCTGCATGCCCTTGGGAGAAATGGGCCCAGCCTTCCTTGACCCTGGTCACGTTTCAGTTCTGAGTCCTCTTGTATCTTGCGTGGAGCTGAGTATGATAGGGCTTCTCTGTAGATGCCCACCATGCTGTGTGAGATTTCCAGCTGGAGGGGAGGCTCCCTTTGAGACTGGATTTTGTGTACGGCAAACTGACACTGTCTGCTGCTGACAGGACCATGCCAGATGCCCAGAGCTCAGCCGAGCAGCTCAGACTGACAGCGAGGAGCCCTCAGCTCTCCAGAGCCAGGGCAAGTGTAGGGGAAGGACCAGAACCAGTCTTGGCAAGCAGTCCCAGGGAAACCTCACTGGTCCCGCTCCGTGACCCTGTGAAAGTTTCCTGTTCCCTTTTATGGGTGGGGACACAGGCTGAGTGGCATGTCACCTGGTCTGACCAGGACAGGTGGAGCAGCATTGAGCCCCACCATCTGGCTCAACATATTGCCTCCCAAGCATGGGTTAGAAAAAGAGAAAAAATACTTCCTTCATGTTTTTTTTCTTAAAATAGAGTATTTTGACAGAGCTGCACAAGCGCACATATTTTGTAGGGTTCCTATGGAACGAGACTATCAGAGGGCGCAGGTCCCCTTCCCGACTGCACCCCTCCCAGAGGCTGTCGCTGGGGTTTCTGTGCGTATTTGAAAATCCAGCTCCAGAGTCTGCCTGGGTCAGCAAAGCCGCCCTCAGAGGCCACCTGAGCTGCTTCTCCCCAGACCCCAGGACAATCATTAAGTGTAATGACCTGAGTCAGCAGGACAGTGCTAACTTAGATTAGTGTGTCTCTCTGGTTTTCCCAAAGGATGTGGATAGTACATTTCAAAAAGATTTATATTGAGAATAACTACAACGAAAAAAAGAGTTTAATGCGCAAGTCCTTCTAGAGGCCCCTCAGCAGAGAGAGCATAGCCTCCCCCCCACCCCACTGCCCCTACCACCCAGGCCCATGTGCTCACTGCTCCCACTCCCCAGAGATTCTAAAGGGTGGCCTTGTTTCACTTGCCAGTCCACGCAGGGTGGCACTTACCTATAGGGGGAAAAGCAGTATTCAGTAACCCAAGTTAGGCCTGGCACGCACTCCTCCGACTCCTGGAGTTCACTTATATAACACTCTTGAAATGACAAAATTGTGGAGAAAGAGGACAGATAACTGATTGTCATAACCCAAGGAAAGGGAGG
This sequence comes from Nesogale talazaci, assembly GCA_004026705.1. Lineage (NCBI taxonomy): Eukaryota > Metazoa > Chordata > Mammalia > Afrosoricida > Tenrecidae > Nesogale > Nesogale talazaci. The sequence continues at coordinate 4,402 of PVJH01012209.1, forward strand.
AGAGAAGAGGCAGTGACTGTCCTGGGCCTGAGGCAGTAGTGGGCAATGCTGCACCTAAATTGGGCTTGCGATGAATCTGTAATGTAAGATGGCACAGCCCACCACCACCCCACCCCCAACACACACACACACTCATGCACACACACATCATTCACATAATGGGGAGAGGTACATCAGCTCTCTGGACTCTCCTGGTTTGATTCCCAGTTGTGATCCTGAACAGCAGTTGGGTGCTGTGTTAATTGTAGCTCTCTAATTACAAATAGAAAGTGAAAAGAAACACCAGACAAGATTCCTTGCCTACCTCAGGCCAGGGGCTGGGGTGGGGGTGGGGGTCTCATAGGTAGGAACTGCACGAACCACACCTGTGCCTGGTTCAGTGACGGCTGCTCACGGAGGGTGTTTCTTCCCGCAGGAGAAACCAAAGCAGAGTAGGGACGACCCCGCCCCTGGCCCTCTCCTGAGAACTGAGGTCACAAACCACCAACCCTCCATTCCTTCCCCAGGGAAGCCTCTTTCCATTGGGGGTGGATCCAGTGAGGAGCTTTGGGAGCCTGGGACTTCTATTCAGAAGCGAAGTCCAGAAGGGGCCAGTTCTGCCCATCCCATGAGCCCCCCAGGTGTGAGGGAGCATGAATGAGCACACATCTGACTCTGATTGGAGCACGGACAACAAGAGGGGAGAGAGGGACATGTAGGAGGGGGCTGCAGAAAGTTAGCTGGAAACGGTCCATTGTCAATTAACAATTGCCGAAGGGCCCTTGGGGTTTCTTTTGCAAACTATCCGCCTTCCGTTAAACTTTCTCTCTCTATTCCAACCATTTCTCTGCCTCTTGTCTTAATTTTGTCCCTGACTTGAACTCGTTCTTGCAAGCAGGACAAGAATCAAAGAGCGGAAAGGCTCGAAACTCTGAATCAACTTCTGATATTTTCAGCAAAAGAGACAGATCATGGAGGACAAGTCAACTCTGACATACGGGTTTGCCAGGAGTTGGCTCAACTAAACGGCAATTGCTCTAGGCTCCGTGACATGTGTATTGTTAGGAGGTACAAGGTGTAATGAGAAAACTTGGAGACCCCAGTTGATGTCATTGACATCAGCCACGGACATCATTCTTTCCCTATAATGGTTTAAGATTTTGAAAGTTTTAGTTTTAGTTTTAGTTTGAAATTATCGGGTCGACTGAAACTCGAGTATATACAGTATTTCCTCTCTCAATCCAGTGGAGGCTCAGCAAATGAAAATAAGATGGGCATAGTTCCAGAAGTCTGCCAAGTACGTGATCACTCCAAAGCCGCCTCAATCTCCCAGTTTTTAACTCTACTCTGGTCCTAAAGCATGATCAATGGAAAATGTCCTGTCAAGATGAAGGCATGTGATGGTTATGATGGTTTTTCTTCCACGAAGGGAAAAGGTGTGCCCTTCATCGCATTCGCACCCAAGTGTAAATAACCGTGTCCCCTTTCCTAGAGATGCCCCATTCGATGATTATTCTCCATGACTCAAGTCACAGCAAAAAGAGCTTTGTTCTGTAAAGGTGGCTGGTACCATGCTTTCTTTTAAAATATTTCTGTCGGAGGCAGGGAAAACACTGGAGTAAAAATGATTGTCTCTTAAAGATGACACAGACATTAAAAAAAAAATGCATGTATGTTCTTTCGTTGGATTTACAGCCTGAAAAAAAATGTTATGACAATAAAGAATTTCCCACCAGCTCTTTGAAGTCCATTCGCATGTGGGTGGAGGGAGCCCTGAGGGTGTCTGGTAGCCCTGCAGGCTAGGCATTGAGCTCTCACCATAAGATGGACGGTTCAAACCCAGGAGGCATCTGAGGGAGGCCAGGGGTGGCTGTCTGCTCCCATACAACTGTACAGCCGGGGGAGCCCCGCGTCAGGAGTCACAGGACAACCGGGGATTCGGCTAGGCTGTTCGACTTGGTGGCACAGGGGTGAAACCCTTGGCTGCTAAAGCAAGGTGAATAGCTCAAATCAGCCTCCCCGTGGGAAAAGGAGTAGTCGGCTGCTGCAGCACTGATGGCGGTGGACATGCTTTGGTGCAATTCCTTCCTGTCCTCCAGGGTTGCCAGGAGCCGAAACTGATGGGTCAGCAATCATCTGGTTTGGGTTTGGTATTTGTACTGGCTTCCGTTTGCCTAGCAGGAGCGCTGATGGTGCAGTAGTTAGATGTTGGGTTGGGGCCTGCGTAGTCGGTTGTTCGAAACTACCAGCAGCTCCTTGGATAAAGTGCAGGGCTTCCTCCTTGCATCCCCTGGAAACCCCAGGGGCTCGCGGTGCGTCTGCAGTGAGTCGGGGGCAGTGCGTCTGGGTGGGCTTCACATTCGCCTGCATGAACGTGCTCTCTGACAGCACTGCCACTCTGCCCCAGGCCGAATCTCCTTCAGAGGCGACTTCACATGACCACCGTCACCGTGACAGTCCCAGTTCCATAAAAGACCCTGAGGGGAAGCAGAGGGTCCTTCCGGCCATCCACCGCATCCACTGGGCCCCGAGGCAGCCTTCCCCTCCCCTCTCACACTGACCTGCCCTTTCCCTTTCTTCCCATTCATGCCCCTGGCCCTCCTACTTCTCTTTACAACTTGAATTCTCTCTGGTTCTTTTATGTCAATGTCCCTGTGGCCATAAGCTCCACTATCCCTGGACTGCAGACTCTGTGGAAACACATGGGAGAGCTAGAGAAACTCAGTGGGGTTGGGGTGGGTTCAGCTCTGCAACTGAATGGCATCACACTGCTTTTTAACTCCAAACCCCAATGGCCTGCGTGTCCAGCTGCACTTACCTCCTGTTCATATTGTCACTGTTTCAGGGACTTGCCAGAGAATGCATGCACAAAAGAACCCCAGATCGACCGGATGCCGACTTGCTAGTGAAGAGGCTAAGGCCAGGGAAGTAACCGACTTACGAGGGACCTGGCCAGGGCTCCTTGGCCTCCTGTCTCACCTGCACACAATTCCAACCATGCTACTGTCTGTCCCCCCCACTTCCAGCTGGTGACATGTTCTGCAGGGGCTCTGCCAGGGTCAGATCTTTTGAGGGTGGGGGTCCTTTTCCACATGCAGACCTCTCTTCTGAGTCTCTGATGTCTGACGGAGGCCAGTGGCTGGATGCTGTGTGCTTATAGGGAGATTAATTGGTTCTCTCTCTTTCTCTCTGTCTGTCTCTCCTCACTCTCCTCTCCCCTCCACGTTTTCCTCCCCAGGGGGGCTTTTTCTGTGGTCCGACGCTGTGTCAAACTCTGCACGGGACATGAATACGCAGCCAAGATCATCAACACCAAGAAGCTGTCGGCCAGAGGTAGGGCCACCTTCACTGGAGTGCAGGGGCACCAGAGGACCACTCCTTCCCGAACATGGGCTGTCCACGTTGCTCTTTCCTCTGGGAAGGGACTTAGAGCCCTGGCCCAGCTCCTGGGCTGGGTTGTGTGACTTGTGATGGGGTTGGTCAGAGATGGAGTGGGGTTCATGGGGAGGGGTACGGTGGCGACTTGGAGGCTGCTCCTAGTGTCTGGAGGAAGGTTGGGAGATCCAGCCAGGCCTGGTCTTGTTGGGACTGCACGCCCTTTGCACCTAGGAACTTGCAGCCTTCTCTATTGCTCTGTTGCTCTCTGGTTTGGGTGTTTATGAAACCTCTTTCCAGCAACCTTTTCCCAAGAGGGTAGAGGTCCCTATCTCCAGAGAAGAGGTGAGTGGAGTTAGGTCACTGTTGGTGGTCAGAGAGTGTCCTCCTTCTTGCTGCCCACAAGAGGATGATCGACATGACCCAAGTATGTTAGCTAAGGTGGGACTTGCCTTCTGCCTTTCTGATTGGGCGGAGTCCTGGCTCTGGGTAGCTGTGTGAGCCCAGGATGCTTGTTTGTTTCCTTGCTTCTTTCTTTCCTAAACCCCTATGCATTTAGCATATAGGTCTGAGAAGGATCCAAACAGTTCCTGGCATCCAGGTGCCGACCTTGGGCTCTCTTCTGTCGAACAGAAACAAATGCAGAGACCCCCAACCTCACACAAAGGCAGTCTGTGACTGCACGAGGACCAAGACAAAGACATAGCCCCTCCACAGTCATATCTCTTCATACACAAAATATGAGCATCATTTGCGTCACAAAATGACCCAACTTGCCTCTATTTCGGATACAATTAGTCACCTTTCTCACCAATTACCACTTTGACCTCCACCTAGTTTTCCTTCTTCTGGGTAAGATTTATTAAGAAGTCCAATCATAGAATCACAAAATTACCCCCACTTCCTGATAGCATCCCATCAAGGGCAAAGCTCTGCTACTTTAAATCCTCTCCCAAATCACCCGAAACAAGCTCAAATCCTGTAAGCCCTCCTTCTTTTTGTAAAATTGAGTTGGAAGTTACATAATGCACAAGTAACCATTGTAAAGTGTACGATTCATTGGCATTTACCGTATTCATAGTGCTGTGTAAGCACTACCCCTCCTTAGTTTTAAAGATTTCCCCCACCCCTAAAATACACTCTGCATCCATTCAGTGCATAATTAGCCCCTCCTCTGGCAACTGCCAGTATGTTCCCTATCTCTATGGATGAATTTGCCTATTCTGTATATCATGTAGAAGGAACCATACAATATGTGACCTGTTGTAACTGCCTTGTAGCATGCATCAGTAAAATGAGTAATATTCCAGTGTATAAAAGTATACCAGATTTTGTTTATACCATTGGTTGAGTGGTTTCTACCTTTTCACTGATATGAGTAAGACTGCTGTAACTATTCATGTGTACTTTCCTATGTGAGCATGTTTCATCTCTCTTGGGTATATAAGGGTAAGTAAAAAAAAGTCTTGTTATTAAGGTTTCAGCTCCTACATTGTCACATTTATTTCAAACAAAATGTGTTTAAACTTGTCTCTGGAATCAGCGCATGGGTGCAGGCAGACAAGCTCTCTCACTAATACTCCAGTCTTAGTATGTTAGAGTGCCTTAAAAATAAGTGTCTAGTCAAAACAGGGGAACTTCTAGATAAGTAATATTCAAGGAGGAAATGTCAGTGTGTTAGTTTGGGTTGAGTAGAGAAATGAATTCATGGGAGACTGATGTATGTATAAGAAAAAAACATTATATCAAAGAGTAGTTGTGTTTTAAAAAAACATCCCAGTCCAGTCCATAAGTCTGAGATTAGCCCGTATGTAAACTCCTCTTTAGTCTCCCGCAACACATGCAGTGACACCAAATGCAGGAAGATCACACACAGGCCACTGGATCTACAAGGCTTTTCATCTATTGGCCTGTGGTCTGCCTGCATTCGGTGTCACTGCCTATGGTAATTCTAAGGAACCTTGGTGGCGTTAATAGTTAAGCACAGACCCGCTAATTGAAGTTTGGCTCTTGGAATCCACCTAACAGCTATGTATCAGGAAGACCTGTTAATCTCTCCACTCCCATAAAAATTACAGCTGAGAAAGTCCTGTGAGGCAATTCTTCTCTGTCACATGATGTCATGTTTCAGAATCAACTGGACCACAGTGCAGTATTTCTATTTTTAACTTTCTGAGGAGTCACCAAACTGTTTCCGAAAGCATCTGTGCCATGTACACCCCTACTAGCAAAGGATAAAGGTTCTAATTTATGCAAATCTTCTTCAGCACTTATGTTTTCTTCTTCCATCATTTTATTGGCATGTAATTCATATATAATACAATTTAATAGTTTAATCACACCAAAAAGAGGTGTGCAACCATCGCCCTAGTCAGCTTTAGAACATTTTCTACATACTTCTACTCATCATTATTAGTTCTCCAAATCCTCCCCGACCTCACCTGCCTCACCTCTAGGAAAACCATTCATCCAGTTACTGTTCCTAACCCAGATTTCATGGAAGAAACATATTTTTCAAAAAACCAAACCATACCCTACCAAGAACAACAAAGTAAAACAGAAAGACTTCAATGGAAAAGAAAGTCGAAAATATTAAATACCAGGCAAATTTAAAACGCATCATAAGGGAGAGCAAATGGATAGGTGAGCTAAGATTTTATCTCACTACAGCTGCAGTCATCCACTTTCCAATGTATTCTGCATTGTAGCAAGGCTAGTCACCTCTGTAGTCAATTGTTTAAATACTCACCCATTGAGTGTGAAGTGGTATCTCATTGTGATTTCGACTTAGATTTCCTTAATGACCAATTATGTTGCACATTTTTTTCATGTGCTTATTGGCCATTTGCATATTTTTAAAAGAGGCTTGTCTATTCACTTGCTTTGTTCATTTATAAATTTGCTTGCTTTATCTTTTTATTGTTGAGCTCTGAGTTCTATATATATCTTGAGTGTTAAAGCTTAATCAAAGATAATATTTACAAATATTTTTACTGTTCTGTACAGTGGCATCTCACATTTTTATAGCCTTTGATGCACAAATATTAAAAAAAATTTTTGAGGGGGGGCATCACTGCTCTCCGGTGGTGGGAGTAGGAGGCCCAGCCCCACTGCTGGAATTGAACCTCCGTCCCAGTGGGCTGCAGTCCCGCGCACAACCACTACGCCACCGGGGCTCAGCCCCACAAATATTTAAATTTTGATGAAGTACAATTTATTCCTATCTCTGTTTTGCTTTTGGTGTCAAGTCTGAAATGATCTATTGCCTAATCTGAGGTCGTGAAGATTTCCCTATATTTTCTTCTAATTGTTTTTGTGCTTATATGCTTTGGTCACTGATCTATTAAAATTAATTTTATGTATGGAGTGAGGTAAGGCTTTAACTCCATTCTTTTGCATGTGATTATCTAATTGTCCCACCATCTTTTGTTGAAGAGATTATTCTTTCCTCATCGAATGGTCTTGGTACCCTTGTTGAAAATCAATTGACAATCAATAGTTTAGCTTATTTCTAGACTCATTATTTTATGCTATTGCTCTAAATGTTTATGCTTATTCTTGTACCACACTGTTTTTTTTGTATCATAACTTTGTTGCAGGTGTGAGAGCTTCGATTTTGTTTTCCTTTTGGCTATCTAGACTTTTTTGCTTCTTTTAAACGTGAAGATCAGCTTTTCCATTTCCATAGAAAGGTCATTGGAATTTGGATAAGGATTATGTTGAATCTGCAAATTACTATGAAGAATCTTGATAGCTTTACAATATTTAGTCTTTAAATCCCTGGACATGGGATGTCTTTAACTTTATTTGTATGTTCTTCAGGTTCCTTCAGCACAAGTCTTTCACCTTCTTGGCAAAATTATTCCTCAGCATTTAATTACTTTGGCTCCTGTTGTAAATAGAAGTATTTTCTTAATTTCTTTTTTTTTTTATTTTTCATTGCTTGGACTGATTTTTAGATGTTGAGCTTGCAATTTTCTGAATTATTATTTTTTCTCTAGTATTTTTCCCCCCTCTGTGGATATATAGAATTTTCTGGATATAGAAGTACACCACGTGCAAATAGATTAGTTTTACTTCTTCATTTACAATTTGTATGCCTTTTATTTCTATTTGCCTGATTGTGGCTGGTTAGAAATCCCAGCACAATGCTGAGTAACAGTGGTAGAAACGGGCAGTTTTAATTTATTCCTGGTTTTAGGAGGAAAATTTTCAGTCTTTCACCATTCATTATGATGTTAGCTTTGGGCGGGTGTTTCATATTTGAGAGGACTTTAGAGAATTAGGAAAGTGGAATTAAAAGATAAAAATAATAGAAACTACCCCCCCCCCCCAACCATAGACTCCATTAAATTCAGGACACTTTTATAAGTGCTGATACTATTCCTAAAGATTTGAGGGTTTTTTAACCATGTCAGTACAGTTTTTTTTACATTATTAGCTGAAGAAGAATGGATGCCTTTTAAAGATTTTATTTTTAATACCACCCAGACCAGTGGTTAGGGCTGATGGGTAAGAAATAGGGAGGATTTTTACGGCTGTGACCCCTCTTTTTTAAAAAAAATTTAATTTATTTTAATATTTTTCTCTTGTATTTATGGAGTATAACATATACAAAGAAAACATGCTCTATGTAGTTACAAAGTCCATCTCTTTAAAACAGTGACAGTATTTCATGAACCCCCCCTGTGTATGTTGTTTTTATTTTTATTTTTATGTTTTATGTTGTTTTTTTATTTTTATTTTCCCATTTATCCTCACTGTCTTCCTCATAGTCTTCAAAGTGCTTTCCTTTTGTGTGAAAATCATTTTTATTTTTCTTTCTTCCTTCATAATAATGGTGTCATAAAATATTTACCTTTATGAGATTGACTAATTTTGCTGAGCATAATTTCTTCCTGTTTTTTCCCCATCATAAGGAGTTTGACAAATTTGTCATTGTTTTTTAGGGATGTGTAATACTCTGTTGTGTATATGCACCAGAGTTTATGTTCTTCTAAAGATAGCATTTTTGATTGTTTCTATATTTTTGCTACAATAGCTTTGCTGCAATAAACATGGGTGTACATATGTCTGTTTACATTTTGTTCTTTATTTCTTCAGGACACATACCCAGTAGAGATATTACAAGATTGTAAGCTATTTTTATTGCTATTTATTAAGCACCATATTATTTTCCATAAGACTTGTTCAGTTCTACAGGCCCACCAGACATGTATGAGCATTCCAATCTCTCCACATCCTCTCCAGCATTTGTTATTTTCCGTTGCTTTATCTTGTATTTTCTTGTGGCTAATGAACTTGGCTATGTCTGCATTGATTGTTGGCTGACTGGATACCATTTTCAGTAAGTAGTCTATGCATGTCTTGTGCCCATTTTTGATTGATTTAATTTGTTTTTCTTATTAAGATGTCATCATCTGTAGATTTTGAAATTGTCAATCTGTAGATTTTCATTTTACTCTTTTGATGAAGTCTTTTGATGAACATAAATGTCATATTTTTCTATTGAAGGCTCCCGTCCTCTCTTTTGTCTTATGTAGTGTGGGTGCTTTTTCATCATGTTGATAGTTTATTTATGTCTTAAGTTTGTCCCTATTTTTTTCACTGATAGTTCTTATGGTTCTAGGGTTTATATTTAAGTTTTTAATCCATCCTGTTGTTTTTGTACATAGTGTTGTAGCTAATGTGTTAGGATGTTTATTTTAATTATTTCTTCCTTTTTGATGTGCACACTTATTGATATAAATTGCCTTCTGAGTGTTGCTTTTGTCATGTCTTAGAAATTTTGGTAAATTGTATTTCCATTCTCATTTGATCCAAAGAATTTTAAATGTTGTGCTCTTTATTCTCAGTTACTCAATTGTATTTAATAAAATGTTCAATTTCCATGTAATTGATTTTTTGTTGTTGATTTTCCTATGTTTTCTCATTGTATAGCATTATGATCTGAAAAAATGATTTGTCGTATCTCATTGTGTTTAAATTTATTGATGCTTACTTTATGGTCTAAAATATGATATAATTTGACATTTGTTCCATGTTCACTAGGAAAAAATGTATTTTGTTCTTTTGTTGAATAAAGTGTTCTAAATATCTAAGATATCAAGTTGATTAGTTATGTGCTTTAGATCTTCTGTATCTTTGTTTATTTTCTTTCTAGTTGATTGGTATTTGTTTAACAGTGATCTTTTAATGTCTCCCAACATTATAATTTATGGCCTATTTTCTCTTCATTTCTGTAAGAATTGGATTAGTGTATTTTGGAGCTTTTTCATTGGGCATATAAATGTTAATTATAGTTATTTCTTCTTGCTCAATTTTGGCATTTCTCATTATGTAGTGGCCTTTTTTATATATTATCATAGTTTTTATTTTAATGTTTACTTTGTCAAAAATTAATATTTATACTCTGACTTATTTTGACTATCATTAGCTGGTGTATATTTTCCCATCCTTTGATTTTTACTTTACATTTGTCTTTATATTTAAAATGTGTTTCTTATAAGCAGTATATTAGAGTTCATGTTTTCTGTTAGTCCTTCTTTCTTTTTTTTTTTTTGTCCTTGTTTCTTAACTGGTGAATTCAATCAATTTACATTCAGTGTTATTGATAGGTATGGCTTCATTGCTATCATTTTATTATTTTTAATGATGTTATTTTGTTGTTCATGATAATATTCAGTGCTATTCTCCTTGTGTTTATAGATGTTCTTGATGATACTTTGTTTTTATGTTACTGTTTTTACAAGAGTTTATGGTTTTTCTCTGTTTTGTTAAGGTTTTAACTTTTTCTTTGAGGTTTATTTGTTTCCTTTAGAAACTTAAGACAGTCTTTTGTCTTTTGTGAAAGATTCAGTATCTTTTCAATATGGATTATGTACTATCTACTCTGGCCCCTCAAATATTGTTATTGTCTTCATTGTTATCTGTGATTTTAAGTGTTTAATTTGTGTGGTTCCGCTTCCCTTTATATGTAATTTAAGTAGGGTGAACTCAGTATTTTCCATGATAATTTTAGCTTGCTGTCTGTTGTTGATTCTCTGTTCAGAGAACTCCCTTTAATAGTTTTTTTTTTTTAAGACTGGTCTTGTTTTTACAAATTCCTTTAGTTTTTCATTATCCAAATATTATTTTATTTCTCAATTTGAGGGATAATTTTGCTGAATATAGGATTTTGCATTGGCAGGTTTTACTTCTTCAAAATCTTGAATTTATCAGTCTATTGCCATGTTTCCTTGTAAGTTTTTCATAGGAAAATCTGAGCCTGCTGAGCCCCGGTGGTGTAGTGGTTTTGTGTGGGACTGTGGCCCACAGGGTTGGTAGTTCAAACCCAGCAGCTGCTCTCCAGGAGCAAGGCTGGGCTTCCCACTCCCATCAGGGGGTAGTGATGCCCACAGAAAAATCTGAGCTTATCTTAATTGATTGGTTTTTTATATGTGATTATGTTTTTCCTGTATCAGAAGTAGTTCCTTTTTTTGATGTTAGAAAGTATGACTATGACATTTCATTGTAATTTTCTTTTGGAATTCTGTGTGGAGTTCTCTGGGTTTCTTCTGTCATAAGTGTTAGAGAAATTTTCTTTTCAACTACTTTCTTTCAAATTAGAATTTCTCCTTTCTGTTTTGAGATATCAAATAAAAGTTGTTTGTCCTTTTGATAGTATCCTATAGAATTTTTAAGTTTTTTTTTTGGGGGGGGGGGGGCTGGTAATCACTGCTCTCCGGTGGTGGGAGTAGAAGGCCCAGCCCCACTGCTGGAACTGAACCTCCGTCCCAGTGGGCCGCAGTCCCGCGCACAACCACTACGCCACCAGGGCTCAGCCCAGAATTTTTAAGTTTTTAAAGTCATCTTTAAAGCTTGATCTTCTTGTATTTTGGTCTCAAGAGATTTGTCTTTAAGGTCACTGGTTCTTGTTTCCATTGTTTCAAATCTTCTGTACTTTTCTTTCAAGATGCTACCTAGTTTTCTAAAATCTTAGTTTTTGCCTTTTGAATTTCTATTGATAGTTGTTAAATTATTTCTAGTTTTAATTTGTTAGATTGTTCTAGTTTTCCATTGTCCTCGTATCATCTCATCTATGTTTTCTGCATATCCTGCAATTTTTTTTAGTCTAGTTGCTTAAAGTAACTGTAGGTCATCACCCTAAATTCTCTTATGGGAAGATCCAAAATTTTTCCCCCTTCAAGACCTGCTGGTCCACATCTGCATGTGTTCCAGTCAATTGAAATGTTTTCTTTTGTTTCCAGATGTGTGCAGAAATTGACTGCTGCTACCAAGATATGGCGTTTTCTGTTTGTTGTATTTTTCTCTGGCCATATGTAGCTATCCCTCTTGCACTTTTTATAAACCCCAGAGAGCCACGAGTGTCCAGGATGTTTAGCAACAAATTACACTGAGGAGGAACAGAAGGGAGGAAACAAATATTGCCCCTGACAGAATCCTGGTTTCCAGATTGGCTTTCAAGTCCACAGGGAGTGCCAGATGACCATCTAGAGAACCACAAGAAGGTGGGGAGGAGAGACTGCCTCAGTGCTGCCCACTTGCCCCCACCCTCCCCTGCAAGTGGTATTCTCATGTCAGAGCAGCCCCCCCCACCCCCCTCCCACCCCAAGAGTCTATCTGGTGGAAACTGACAGATTCCAGATCGGCAGGTTCTACCACTTTGAATCCTGGGTCCCAGGAGAGATGCTCAAACTCTCCTGTGCAGATTTTCCCCTGGACGTCAGCCCGCCTATTTCTGCACTCCCCCAAGACTGGCTTGTCTCCTCAGTGTTCCAGGGAAGTTTTTCCAAAGTGCCTGAGAGTTCCAGTGGGGAGTCACAAGTCGCCCTACAGATGATCTGAATCTCCCCTGCCCACCCAGCATGCAGTGGGCAGGCCATGATCCTCAGAGTCAGTGACCTCAGGACATGGGTACCTGTGGATTTTCCCACCCCACTTCAATCACATTTGCTCCTCCTTAGTTTGAACCCAACTTCCCTCAAGTTGGGAGAGGAGCATTAGTGATTGCCACCATGTTGGAAGCAGGTGTAGAGACCAGGTGTCTCTCACCGTGTTCCTTCTCCTCTGTGGAGGTCTGGGGGGTGGGGGTGGGGGGACAGAGAAAGCAGCGTCACAGACATCCCGCTGGGCATTCAATCAGTGACTTCTTTGAAGATTCTTACTGTGAATTCCTCCTTTTGAAACACCAGGTGGCAACTGACAGAGGTTACTGCTTCTCAAGGGGGGACCAGATCTCAGGTTCTTGAATTCCTTACTCTGTTTCAGATACTTCATTTAAGAGGGTGTTTTCGTGCTTCTGCGCATGTGACCATCTATTGAATTCTAGCCTAACGATTTTCTTTTTGAAGGCGAAGGAACAGAAGTAAGCCAGAAGGTGCTAAGTCAAGACTGTAGGGTGGATACCTAGTGACTTCACAGAAACCCACACACAGTTGTCGATGTTTGGTGAGAGGGATGAGTAGGCTCATTGTTATGATGAAGAAGATGCTCGTGAAATTTTCCTAATGTATTTCCCACTAAAACTTTGACTGCTGTCTCAAAACACTCCCTCAGCAAGCCTATCGACTTTGTGTCCTCCAGAACGTTAACAAGCACAAATTCTGAAGCATCCATAGAAACTGTTTCCACCGTGACTTTTGGTCTTGACCAGTCCATTTTGTTCTGACTAGGTCACTCCCATGTCCGGTAGCTGTCACTTTGATTAGGTTTTATCTTTCAGATCACACACTAATAAAGCTATGTCTCGTCTTCTGTTACAGCTTTCCCTAGAAATACTCCAGAATTTTATCCCGTTTGTTGAAAAATTATATTAAAGACTGGGCTCTTCTTTGCTTAAGTTTTGGCTGCCATCAAACAGAAAGTTTGCTCAACTTTTCCAGCTGTAGCAGGATAAGCTGAACCTCTTGAGATGTCTGTGGTGTTTGCTGTTAGTTCTACTATTAATCAATGGTCTTCTTCAGTTAGGGCACAAGCAAGATTCATTTCTCAAAATCTGATGCGATTGATCGGGCACTGGATGCTTTATCCTTTCTTTCTAAATTTTTTCCACAGTTTTATTGACATATAGTTCACATACAATGCAATGCGGGAGTTCAGTCACATCAAGAAGAGGTATACAATCATCACCACAGTCAGTTTTGAACATTTTCATTATTCTTATATTCATTGCTCCTTATTTCGACCCCATCTTCCAGAGCCCCAAGGAATCATTAGTCCAGTTACTGTCTCTAAAGATTTACCCATCTTGGATTTCATATTCAGAAAAATATTTAAAAAGAATAACAAAGTAAAATAGATAAAAATCTCATAGAAAAGAAAACAGAAAATGTTCAAAATGAGAACAAATTTAAATCAATCCTAAGAAAGATCCAACGATCGGGTGGTAAATTTTAACCTAACTGCATCTGTAGCCATTCACTTTCCAGTGTAGTCTACATGTTAGCAAGGCTGGACATAGGGTATTTACCAGGGGCTAATCCGTGTGTGGACCCTGAAAGTTGATTTTTGGACTTTTACTGTCATCCATAGTCTTCTGCAAACTAGATGTTCACAATGTAATTTCTGATGCCATTCCCTCCTTTAAATGTGTTTTGTGGGGGGATGAGCCCCGGTGGTGTAGTGGTTGTGCATGGGACTGCGGCCCACTGGGATGGAGGTTCAATTTCAGCAGCAGCTCCACAGGAGCAAAGGCTGGGCCTCCTACTCCCACCACCAGAGGGCAGCAATGCCCCCCCCAAAAAAACAGAAAAACAAAACAAAAAAACAACAACAAATGTGTTTTGTGTGTGTGTGTGGATCACTGCCTTGGTGGGAGTAGGAAGCCCAGCTTTACTCCTGGAGAGCTGCTGCTGGGTTTGAACCGTCAACCCTGTGGGCTGCATCAACCTTGTGGGCTGCAGTCCCACACACAACTACTACATCACCAGGGCTCCGCCTAAATGTGTTATATTATTTGCAATCCTTGGATCACATGGACTGGTGAGCTTCTTCCATGTGGACTTAATTGAAACCTCACTTAGATTGCTGCTTATTTGCAAACAAATCTCTAAGACCCCATTTTCAGCCTTAATTTACATATAAGAAGTTGATGGGCTCTACCACAGCCAACTGCTGGCCTGGTTTCAGCTTTTGACATTAGGATTCTCCACCATCTCTTTCCACAGAGGTAGTCAGTTCGATTTCTGTGTATTCTATCTGGAGAACTCCACACATGGACTTAATGTTTGTATTGCTGAGAAAAAGTATATGTGATGAAGAAGTAATTCATCTTAAAAATTAAGCCATGCGGTCTCAAGCTTAATTTCTATCCCCAAGGTCACATTTTCCCTTTACTGGCCCTTTCTTTTTATTTCCAATTTTTGTATTCTAATCACTAGTTATGATCAGTGCATCTCCCTTGGCTCTACTTTGAGAAAGTAGCTTTTACTCAGTCATATTTTGAGTGCCTTTGAACAAAGGGGCTCATCTGGCACTCTAGTAAAACCTTTAACCTAACTGCATCTGTAGCCATTCACTTTCCAGTGTAGTCTACATGTTAGCAAGGCTGTACATAGGGTATTTACCAGGGGCTAATCCGTGTGTGGACCCTGAAAATTGATTTTTGGACTTTTACTGTCATCCATAGTCTTCTGCAAACTAGATGTTCACAATGTAATTTCTGATGCCATTCCCTCCTTTAAATGTGTTTTGTGGGGGGATGAGCCCCGGTGGTGTAGTGGTTGTGCATGGGTTTGTACAAGGTTTTACTTCTGTTCATGAGATTTTCAGTGTCTGACAATGTTCTGATGCTGAAAAATCTCATGACTAGAAGTAGAGCAACCTATCGTTCCTAGTGTCGTCATGGAAGTAGATGTCAGAAGAGACGTTGACGTCTCTCTTAAGTATAGAGTAACCAAGGCAAATAGATGAAATGATGACCCCCAAAGAACTGCATTGAAAATGCCAAAGGGCAGCTGAAGAGGAGAAAGTAAAGTAGTATAATGGAATATTCTGAAACCTGGCATTAGGAAACCAGACGGGCGGAACATCTCTTATACGGAAATAATCTTAAACTGATATTTCGGTGTATCTTAAACTGAAGTAACTCAAGAAAAATTTCAAGTGGAATTGAAATAGTGAAAGGTTCCATAGGAAAAAATATTGAATGATGAAGGCAGCATCAAAAGTGGATAGAAAGACTATAGAGGCACTATACCAAAAGAACGAGTTGACATTCCACCATTTGAGGGAGGTAGTGTGTGAACAAATACCAAGGGTATTGGAGGAGGAACTGCAAGCTGTACCGCAGGCATTGGCCAACACAAGGCTCAAGAAATTGATAGGATGTCAATTGAAATGTTTCAACAAGTTGATGAAGTACTAGAAGCACTCCCTCATCTGTGCCAGGAAATGTAGAATACAGCCACGTGGTTAACTGACTGGGGAAAATACGTATTAGTACCCATTCCAAATAAGGATGACTCAATGAAATTCTCAAATTATAGAACAATATCATTAATATCACATGCAAGTAAAAGTTTGCAAAAGATCATTCAACGATAGTTGCAACAGCACATCGACAGAAACCTACCAGAGGTTTAGGCTAGATTCAGAATCTGTCATGGAGCATGGAATAGCACTGCTGATGTCAAATGGATCTTGACTGAAAGCAGAGAATACCAGAAAAAATATTTACTTATGTTTTATTTCCTATGCAAAAATCCATGTGGATTATGAAAAGAACTGGAAAGTTTTCAGAAGAATGGGGATTTCAGAATACTTCTTTGTGCTCATGTGCAACCTGTACAAAGATCCAGAGGCAGTTGTTGGAACAGAATAAGGAAAGTGCGTGGTTTAAAGTCAGGATGTGATGGGTCAGGGTCGTAGCCTCTCATCAAACTTATTCAATCTGTGTGCTCAGGCAACAATGAGAGAAGTTGGAGTATCTGAAGAAAACCACAGCATTATGATGGGAGGAAAGCAATATGCGGTTCAGAATAAGGAAGACTTGAGTCACTGGCTGATGAAGATCAAGAATTGCAGCTGTCAGTATGGAATGCAGCTCCGTGTGAAGAAGACCAGCTCGTCACCACTGGACCGACAGGTTACATCATGATAAATGGAGAGAAAAATGGAAGTGTCGAGGATTTTTTTTTTTTTCTGCTTCAGTCCACAATCAGTGGTCATGGAGGCAGCAGTCAGGAGCTATGAAAAGATGCATTGCCGTGGGTAAATCTGGTGCACAAGACCTCTTTACTACGTTGAAAAACAGGAGGTTATTTTGACCACTGCGGTGCACCCTGACCCAGCCCATGACCCTTGCAGTTGCCTCACCTGCATGTGAAAGTTGAATAAAGAAGACAGAAGAATAACTGATGCATTTAAATTCTGCTGCTGGGGAGTTAGGTTGAAAATACCATGGACTGGGCTGAGCCCCGGTGGCGTCAGTGGTTGTGCGCGGGACTGCGGCCCACTGGGACGGAGGTTCAATTCCAGCAGTGGGGCTGGGCCTCCTGCTCCCACCACCGGAGAGCAGAGATGCCCCCCCCCCAACAAAAAAAAAAGAAAAAGAAAAGAAAATACCATGGACTGCCAAAGAATAAGCAAATCTGTTGTGTTAGGCTGGGTTGACTAGAGAAATAAAGCCAGGGACACTCACATATGTATGTGAAAGAGCTTTATATTAAGAAGCAATTATTTATCGAAACAATACCCCAGCCTACTTCCGTTCAAGTCCATAGTTTTGAAACTAGGCCACAGGTACCTCTTCAGACGCACGCAGCCATATGCAATGATGCCAAATGCAGGAATATCACAAATCGGTGGATGCAAAGTCATGTGGATTCAACAGTGGTGGCTCTGGCAGCCATCGGGGTCAACCAGCAGGAAAGTGAAAGCAGAGGGGGCCGGGAGCCTCCTGGGGCCCCCCTTATGATAAGACCATGCCCACAAGGAGGCACCACCAGGCGGTGACCTGACAGGTTGACGATACCACTCCATACACTTTTATATATCTTCAACTTGACATGCAATTAAGTAACTAGCACCTCTGTCTTGGAGAGCATATCCATTCAGATCTGAGCGCGGCATGCACCTGGCATCTAATGCATAAGGGTACGCCTCTGGCCTTAGGGGACCATGGGATGTGAGAGAGAGAGTGTCACTGGTCTCAGGGTGGGTTTGGCCACACTTCTGATTACTGAGGGGGTGTAGGGAATAGAGGAAGATGGCATCCTTTTGATCACCAGCCACTGGTATGGGCAGAGCTGATTTTCCGCCATTGTTCTGATTGGTTACCGCATTGGGCTGCTTGTTAGTCTGGCCCGTAGTTTGAAACTACTGACTGCTCCATGGAAAGAAGATACAGCTTTCTAGGTACGGAAAGGACCCTGCCCTGTAGGGCTGTTTCCGATCAGAAATGACTCAATGACAGTCAGTGTGGTGTTTTTTAATCTCTTAGTGAACATTGTTGCAACATTAAAGCCACCATGCTTAGTCAGGCCTGCTGAGTTCACCATTTCATTTGCTTCCTGATTTGTAATTTTTGCGATGCCTCCCCTGTCTGAATGTGATCTATTTCTGTATCCTTTTCTCAGGAGCTCTGGGTTCCTGGGTCTGCTTCATTTGGTCTCTTGTGTCTTTATTGTAAACTGTTTCTTTAGTATGACACCTACTCACCGTCATGACAAAAGTCCTTTTTGTTCCACACAGAAGTACTCCCTTTAGCTCTTAGACCAAGAAACTCTCTTAATTTTTGTTTATCTCTTACTGTCTAAATTTCTTTCATTTTCAAAATTTAGCTTTTCATTTTATTAGTGGTTTTATAACTATAGAAACATTATGTAAATGATATCAAACATTCCCATACACCCCCCTCCTGTTATTTCACCTGTTGTTTTTAAATTTTTTTCTGTATGTATAATTCAGTGACATTGCTCACATTCTTCTATGTTGTAGAACAACTTTTCTAAACGAGTCCACCACTGTCATCATCCACTCTATGGCCCATGAGCAGAGCTCCCCCCTTGCTTCCCTCCACACTGGAGGCCGTCGTCTTGACCATCAGTGAGTGCTTCACATCATCTTCATTTGGGGCAAGCCAGGTGGTGCTCTCTGCATATCACAGGGTGTTGGAGTCTTCATTCAATCCTTATGCTGATTTCTTCATGACACGCAGCTTTTTGTTTCAGTTTCTCAATGCACAGATTGGATGAGTGAAAAAATTACAAATCTTAGGAACACCATTTTATAATTTTAAGATTCTTAAGTATCCGATGGTTCTCTTCAGACAACTACATGTTAATTTATGTACAGGGTCATCGTGAGTATAATTACATGCTCCGGAATTCTCATTCTTTGCAATTTTATCAACAGTTTTTTATGATCTATCCAGTTAAATTCCTTTGCATAGTGACCAACGCACAAGGAAACCTCGTTCTGGGATTCTCTGCATTCAGCGAAGAACCATGTGACATAAGCACTGATAGCCCCTTTTTTCTCCTTCTGAATCCAGCTTGACCTCAGCAGTTCACCTTCAGTAAAAATGTGCTTGCGTGTCCTACTCATAATACTGTTTTTCATTCTATTGGATCACCTCTCTTTGGAACGAGCACAAGCAAGTTACTATTTTCTAAATATCTTGGCTAGGTACTCAAGCATGTCCCGTCTTGCACCCATGTGTTGCAGCATCGCAATAGGTATGCCACCAGTTCCTGAAGCACTGTTTATTGCCACTGCCTTCTGGAACCATTGATTCTGGATCATATGTTACCTCCTGAAATGGCTAAATCAACTCACTCATCTTGGTACAGTAACTCTGTATACTCCTTCCATCTTCTTATGCTGCTTCCTATCGCATTCAATATCAGGAGCCCCGGTGGTGTTGTGTGCATCTGTTGGGCTGCTAATCATAAAGTCGGCAGTTCAACGCCACCCGCTGTTCCACAGAAGAAAAACAGGGCTTTGTAAACCCATAAAAAGTTTTCTCACAACCACAGGGGAGTTTCTAGCCTTTCTGGAAGGGTTGCTCTGCGTCAGAAATGAGTGGGTTGGTTTGAGTGTTTTTGGTATCGTTCAACATTTTGCTCAGAGGGTCTTTGATGATTGCAACGTCAGACTTGAGTTTTTCTTCTTGGCTTGTGTAAACTTGAGAAACAGTGAGTGCGTTCTTCCCTTGCATTTGTTTTTCTAACTCCAGGGCTTTGAACAGCTCATTGTAATTCTTTACCTCGTCTCAAGATACTGGCCAGCTCTTTCATCTCCTCATCGCTTCCAGTGGCCTTAACCACGATGCTAAGGAGCCTGTCCCCGACGTCTTCCAACATTCGTTTTGGTATTTTATGTCTTCCTTGTCTATTTAATGATCGTTTGTTTCCTTTCTGTATGAGGCCCTGGATATCACTGCACAACTTTTTCCGTCTTCTGTCACTGTATTCAAAGTGTCGGATCTATTCTTGAGATGGGCTCTAAATTTAAATGGGTTATCTTCAGGGTTATACTTTGGAGCTAGTGCACTTGTTTTAATGTTCTTTAGTGTTCATGAGTAGTGGATGGTTTATGATATAGTTGACCCTTGATTTTGTTCTGACTGGTAATGATTGAATTTGTCCGATACCTCTCTTCCCAGATGTAGTAAATTTGATTCCTGTGAATTCCATCTGACGAGGTCCATATATATAGTTATCATTTGTGTTCTGTTAAATAAGTCATTGACCTTCTGGAATTCTTTTTGTTTGTTTGTTTTTTGTTGTTTTGGGGGGGGGGACATCACTGCCCTTCGGTGGAAGTAGGAGGCCCAGCCTTGCTCCTGGAGAGCTGCTGCTGGATTTGAACTGCCAACCCAGTGGGCCGCAGTCCCGCACTCAACCACTGCGCCACCAGTGCTCAGCCCGACCATATAAAATTCTATTATGCAATTTCTAAAATAGTTTCTATCACCAAGACCATATTTTCTAGCTACTAATCTTTATTCTTTATTTCCAACTTTCACATTTCAATCACAATAATGATCAGTAGATTTTTTTTATATTTAAAAGATAATTTTGTTGGGGGCTCTTTCGACTCAAAATAATCCATACATATTTATGTCAAGCATATTTGTACATATGTTGCCATAATTCTTTTCTAGACATTTGCTTTCTATTGAGCCCTTGGGATCAGCTTCTCCCTCCCGCCCTCAATGACCCCTTGATAAATGATAAATTATTATTTTCATATCTCACACCTACTGCTATCTCCCTTCATCCTGGTTTCTGTTGTTCTTCTCCCTGGAGGGGTGTGTATGCGGTTATGTGTCTGTTGATCATTGTAATCAGTTTCCCCTTCCTCCCCTCCTCGCTGCACCTTCCCCCTACCCTTCTGGTATCACTATTCCCATTCCTGTTCTTGGCTTCCATGTGTCCTGAGCTCTTATCTCTTATCTGCACCTGTTTACATGCTCCCGTCTAGTCTGAAGTGAGAGGCAGCACTGAGGTTATGATTGATATTGGGGCGGGGGGGGGGAGCATCAGAGACCCTGTGGAATAGTGTGTGATTCATTAGTACTTTACTGCACCCTGGTTGACTCATCCCTTCCCTCTGACCCCTCTGTGAGGAGATGTACCATTGTCTACAATGGTGGGCTTTGGGTCTTTGCTCTGACCCCTTTCATTCTCAACAATAGCGTTTTTTGTTTGCTTTATGTTGTTTGTGTGTTATGGGTCTTCTGATGCCCTATTATCTGGTCCCAACAACACCTCAGATCAGTATATCTTGGTTGAACGTTTGTTCAGTTCACAAATAATCGTCAGTTTCTTCATCTATGTTCCCTATATATTTGAAATATATATAGGGGATCATGCAGTGCTCTTTCACAACTGACTTATTTTGCTCCACATAATGTTTTAAAAGCTTGTCCGGGTGCTGGCATGTCTCAGGATGTGGTTTCTCTTTTTGGCTGAGTAATACGGTGTGTGTGTCAACCACATGTTGTGTCAACGTGCATCGGTTGGGACATTTGACTCTGCTCACGTTTGGGGGTTTGTGAGAAGTGCTTCAGTGAACAGCATTGCTTTCTGTTGGTGTTCCTGCCTTCATTTCAGGGGGTGGGGAATGCCTGGGATTGGGAATGACAGGAATGATATGTCCAGCTTTTGAGGAACCCCCAACGTTCTCAACAATGGTGGGGCCATTTTATGTTCCCATCAGCAATGGATGAAGGGTCCATAACCTTACCACCATCTGTTTTTCCTTCCAATCATTTTTTAGTTAGAAAAAAACCAAACATTTCCAATCTAATTTATGGCGGCATTATCTCATTAGGCTTCGATGTGCATGTTCCTGATGGCTAATGGAATGAGTCCTGGCAGCAGCACCAGGCCTGCAGCCATTGCAGACTGCTTACTCTGGTGACAGCGGCCGGGGCTTTGGCCTTCAAGGTGGCCCACACAGCCATGGTCCACACAGCCATGCGCTGCCTCGGCCATCCCTTGTATGGAAAGCAGGACCAGAGACCCAGAGATCGGAGGCTTGAGCCCTGCACCTGGACTGTGGCAGTCACGGTGTCACAGCCAACCTCTACAGAGAGCCTTTCTTGTGCTGGGTGCTGGACATTGGGGCCCGAATCACAGCATGCAAACGTAAGCACGGGACCATTTCCCCACCATTGACCTAGATGCAAATGCTGATTTTAAATGCTTCTCCTGTGAAATGTGTCTCCTGGCGAACATGCCCCACTGCAGTTTCTGAGGCAACGACTTGATGCTTCTCATCCTCTCACTCACCTGCCCACGCATCCATTCTCCTAAGTGCTGTCAGTGTGTTAGACTGGGATGGCTTGTGTGGTGCTGTGGTGCTGTGAGTGGTGTCACTGGTATTTCAAATGCCAGCAGGTCATCCAAAGTGAACAAGTGTCAGAGGAGCTTCCAAACCAAGAACAGGCTATGAAGAAGCAATCAGTTATCCACTTCAGAGTAATTAGCTACTGGAGACCTTATGCATCGCATCGGCATGCTGTCAGAGACTGAAGGTTGAATGATTTGAAGTGGAACAGTGCAGGAAGATGAGCCTCTCAGGTCAGAAGGCAATCAAAATAAGTTTGAGGATGAGCTGTCTCCTTAAAGGAAATGAACCATAGATAGATAAAGGGAGTGAAGCCTGTAGCGATAAAACCTTCGGGACTTTCATTTGCTGATGGATAATAATTCACAAGGAAATCACTGCAAAAAAAATATCTAATAATCAGAACTTTGAACATACAAAGTATTAATCTAGGAAAACTGGAAGTTGTTGATGATGAAATGAAATGCATAAAGATGGATATCCTCAGTGTCTGTGAACTGAAATGGACTGGTATTGGCTTTTTTGAATCAGAAAACCATATGGCTTGCTAAGCTGGGAATGACACACACAAGAGAAAAGGGCATTGCCTTCATTGCCCAAAAGGACATTTCCAGATCTATCTTGAAGTACAGTGCTGTCTGTGATAGGGTTATGTGTATCCCCATTCAAGGAAATCTAATCAATACAACTATTACTCAAATTCACGCACAACCGTGAAAACTAGTGCTGAAGTAGTGCTGAAGAAGTCTCCCCCAATGTCTTCAATCTGAAAATGATCAACCATGCCATTAAGATGTATCGATAATTATTGGTGATTGGAATACAAAAGTTGGAAACAAAGAAAAAGGAAGTCTTGGTGATAGAAAAGAAGCTGGAGATCACATAGAATTTTAAAGACCAAAACCAACTTTGTAGCAAGTACTGTTTTCTTTTTCTTATTTTTATTAAATCAATTTATTGGGGGCTCTTAGGGCTCTTATAACATTCCATTCATCAGTTGTATCAGGGACATTTGTACATATGTTGCCATCATCATTTTTAAAACATTTTCTTTCTACTCAAGTCCTTGGTATCAGCTCATTTACCCCCTCATTTCCCTCCCCTCCCTCATGCAGTACTTTTTTCAACAATGCACATGGCAATTATAAATGTGGACTTCTCCCCCCCCCCAAAAAAAAATAAATGTGGACTTCTCCAATGGAATGCACAGAAATTAAATTGACTACATCCATGGGAAGAGATTGTGGATAAGCCCAGAATGAGCAGCTAAAATGAGGCCAGGGGCTAACTGTGGGACACACCACTGATTACTTAAATGTAAGTTCAGGTTGAAGTTGAAGAAATTTAAAACCATTCTTTCAGAGATAAAATAGAACCTTCAATATATCCCACTTAAGTTTCAAGACCATCCTAAGAACAGATTTGTTATCAAACACTAGTGACAGAAGACCTGATGAGCTGTGGAATGACATCAAGACTATCACTCAGGAAGAAAGCAAAAGTTATTTAAAAGAAAGAAAATGTCAAAGTGGATGCAACTCGAGACGACAAACTAAAATATTATAATGCAATGTGCAAAGACTTAAAATTGGGAAACCAAAAAGAAGAACATGCTCAGCATATTTTAAACTGAAAAAAAAAACTCAAGAAAAATTCAAACCACAACTTAAAATATTGAAAGTTTATGGAGAAAATATTGGGTGAGGCAAGAAGCCTCAAAAGAAGATGGAAAGATTATACGGTCACCATACCAAAGAGTTGACATTACACCACGTCAGGAGGTAGCATATGAGCAAGTATTTCAGCTGTAGTGAAAGCATTAACCAAAAACAAGGCTCCAGAGATTGGTGGAATGCCAATTGAAATGATAGAGCACTAGAAGCACTCTCTTGTCTGTGCCAGGAAATTTGGAATAGAGGAACTTGGCCAACTGACTGGAAGAGAGATGCTTATTCCAAAGAAAGGTGACCCCACAGACTTCTCAAATTCTAAGAAGTATTGCTAATATTGCATGCAGGTAAAATTTTGCTGAAGATTATTCAACAGTATCGTCCAGCAGTATATTAACAGAGAGCTTCCAGAGGTATTGGCTGGATTCAAAAAAAATGACATGGAACAAGGAATATCGTTGCTGATGTCAAATGGATCTTAACTGAAAACAGAGCATACCAAACCTCTTTTTACTCAAGTTTCATTGACTGTGCAAAAGCTTTCCACTGTGTGGGTCATAACAAACTATAGATAGCCTTAAGAAGAATGGGGATTCTCCAACACTTCCTTGTGTCCATATGGAACCTGTGCATGAATTAAGAGGCGGTTGTCAAAACTGAACAGGAAATAGAGCAGGCTCTGTGATCAGAAAAGGTGCGTGTCAGAGTTGTATCCTTTCATCGTATTTATTCCACCTGTATGCTGAGGAAACGAACCGAGTTTATGAAGAAGAATGCAGTATCGGTATTGGAGGAAGGCGTACCACCTGAGAGATGCAAGGGACACAGCCTCGCTCGCCGGAAGTGAGGAGGACTCGAAGCAGATGCCGATGACGATCAAGGACTGCAGCCTGCAGTGCCGATTACGAATCAATGTAAGTAACACCCAGATGCTCACATCTGTACCACATGATGGCCAATGAAGAAAAGATTGAAGACATCAAGGATTTTGCATTTCTTGGAGCCCCAGTCGGTGCTCAAGGATGCATCATTCAAAAGAACAAACTCCGCCCGAGGTCAATCTGGGGCACGAGGCCTCTTTAATGCGTTGAAGAGCAAGGAGGTAACTTTGAGGACTAAAGTGTGCCAGGCCCAAGCCGTGGTATTTTCAATGACCTCAAATGCCTGTGAAAGTTGAAAGACCAAAGGGTAATCTCTGCTTTTGAATGATGCTGCTGGGAGGAAATACGGAAAGTAGCGTAGTCTCCCGAAAAACAAACAATTCTGTCTTCGACCAAGTACAGTCAGCATACAAAGTTTGCCCCGTGAGCTTCGGTCCCTGGAGAGGGACATCATTCTTTTTTTTTCTTTTGTGGGGGAGCATCACCGTCTCTGGAGGTCGTGGGCGCTACCCAGTGCTGCTCCTGAGAGCCGCCGCTGGATTTGAACCGCCAAGCCCGCGGGCTGCACTCAGCCACTTAGGCCACCGGGGCTCAGCCCGGGACATCATACTTGAGGCAGTGAAAAAAGGGAAGGCCCTGGACAGGATGGATCGACACAGGGGCCACTGCAGTGGATTCAGGATGAGGACGATTGTGGGGATGGCATAGGACGCATAGGCATAGGCGGTGTTTCTTTCTGTTGCACTTAGGTTCGCTTTAAGTTGGCACGGACTCCATGGAACCTAACAGTGACAGCAAGCCCAAGTTGTTCTTCCCAGATGTCACCCTCCCTCTGCCGTGTCGCTTACTCCTGGTTGAAGTGCGGCTGGGCTGGGCGAGGGTGCCCACTTGACCGTGATGACCTCTGCCCCATCGTGTCCATTCCCACTGCTGTGTGTGGCCCCACTGTTTGGACTGGATCCAAGAGGGACTAGTCTTGCTTTTCCTTTTGTTACTGAGCTTGGGGCTTTATCCATGGTTTTTTTTTTTCCCATCAGAGCCCGCTTTGACGTTCAATCCCTCTAAGAGGTGTGTGCCTCAGACTGACCCACGACCTTTTCATCCAGGACCAATTCTGGATAGTGACTCCCTCATCTGATACAATCTCCATGCAAGAATGCTGCCTCTGAATCTCAGGCGTGCTGACATGGCTCTCCACCCAGTCTTGTTCTGCCCAGTTGATCAGTGGTGGGAGGAAGACCAGGTCTGGAATGCTGGGGTCATGATAGTGGGCGGGGGTGGGGTGGGTGGGAGCATGAAAGAACTAGAGGGACAGCCAATCATGCAAGTAGCAGCCTCCTGCTTAAACCATAGCACCAGGAGAGTTCTTCGAGAAAATGACAAGACTCATCGATATTAATGCTATGCAGCCAATCTCATGCTCACAGCCCTGAATTTAGACTCTCAAGTTGTATCACAGGCTGTGGCAGGAGCCCTGGGGGGGAGGGAAGGGGACCTCCGTGAGGGTGGGCTCAGAGCAGCCACCACTACTCAGCGGTCTGACCACCTTGTGAACGTGAGAAACCAGCCTCACCAGGCTAGCCATCCCACCCTGCTTGTGAAGAAAGCCATGCCCCATGCTGGGGAGAGGAAAGAATGGTGGGGGAGGGGGATTGTCTGCAGTGATTCCAGGCTGACTTTGTTCCCACTCCTGTCATCTCAGCAAGACAGTCTCCTTGTGCCTTGTTGTCTCCGTCTGTATCGGATGTGGCCGTCAGAGATGGCCATGGACTGGGCTCTCAGAGTGAGGTAAGAGCACGCTCAGGCAGCAGCTTGAGATTGCAGTACTTCCTCCTGACTTTCCTGCTGCTCCACAAGGATCTCCTGCAGCAGGTGGTCCCAGCACCAGCACCTGCCTGCTAGGACACTTTCTAGCCTCCCTAAGCTTCTGGGGTTCTTATCCACGCTTCATTGTGGGATGACTCACTTCATTGTGAAGGGCGGGGTCCCAGGATCACAGATGGGTGGTACTCAGAGAGCGATGCAGAGGAAGGACGCTCTTGCTGCATGTGAGTGCAGGATCTTGAGCCAGGTCTAACCCTGACTCTGCTATTGTGGTTTATGGCCTTTATGATCATGGCCAAACTATCAATCCCCCTCTCCCTTGGGATCCCCACCAGAATCTCTTCATCCTTACCCACTCCCCTGTGGGCCTCGTACCACTCCCTCCACACAGGAAATGCCTGGACCCTCCGCATTCACCACAGCATCCTGCTGCTTGCCCTCTCCAGGCCCCGTGGCAGTTTACCTGTCCTCAGGACCCGGCCACCTGCTTCTCTCAGCCCAGTGTCATTAGATCATTTATTTGCCTGCTCAGCTTCCAGTGCAGAGCCTGAAAAGGCACATGTCACAAGACGTCACTCCTCCTTTCAATGGCTGGTTAAGATAAGGCCTAGCGTTCCAACCTGGCCCCTGAGATTTGTTTTTCTGGCTGGCTTCCTCCCTCCCTCCATCACATGATCCTTGCTCTGGTGCTTCTTCTCTTTTAGTTCCTCAAGCCTCAGGACCTTTGCTCATGACGTCTCACTGAAAATGCTTGTCCTTGCCAGCAGTACTTGCTTAAACAAGTGGCCTTGGCGTTGATGACCCCAGATGTGTGAAAGGAGAACTCCCTAGAATTTTCAATGACTAATATTTTGGAAGTAGACCATTCTTCCCAGGGTGGGTTTGAACCTTCATCCTCTTGGTTAGCAGCTGAGTGCAGTAACTGTACCACATGAGGAGTCCTTGTTGTTTGTTGCCAACAAGGGTTCTAACTCAAAGCTCCTCTGTGTACAACAGAATGAAGCACAACCTGGTCTTGTACCAGTCTCACAAATGTCATATTAGAGCCAATTTTTGCCGCCATGGTGTCGGTCCAGTCTCCTGGGTGGTCTTCATCCTCATTGACTCTTTACTTCGCTAGCATAAAGCCCTTTTCCAGGGATTAATCTCTGCTGACCACAAGTACCTGAGATGAAGTCTTGCCATCATCCTTGCTTCTAAGGAGAATTCTGGTTGTGCTTCTTTCAAGACAGATGTGTTTGTTCTCCTGGCAGTCCATGGTACTGTCAGTATTCCTTGCCAACACCAGAATTCAAATGCATTGATTCTTTGTGGTGTTCCTTAGTTATTGTCCAATTCCTGTATGCAGACCAAGCCAGTGAAAACACTGTAGTTTGTGTCAGGGACACCTTGGTATTCAACATGAGACCCTCATTTTAAAGGCTTTTTAAAGAAGTTTGGGGCAGTGGATTTGCCCGGTGCAGTATGTCGCTTGATTTCTTGACTGCTGCTTCTTTGAGTATTGATTGTGGAGCTTTGATAACTTCAATCTCTTCTCCATTTATCTTGATGTGGTCTATTGGTGCATTTATGAGCATTTTAGCATTGAGTTGTTGTTCATCGTGAAGGCTGCAGTTTTTATCTCCTCCACCAGTTGCTTCACATTCTCCTCATTTCAACAAGCAAAGTTGTGTCCTCTGCATATCTTGGCTTGTTAATAAGTCTTCTTCCAAACCTGGTACCGTGGTCGTCTTCATATAGTCCATGTCCTCAAACTATTTGTTCAGCCTACAGGGTGAATATGTGTGGTGGAAGGACACAACTCTGATGTGTACCTTTTCTGATTTCAAATCCTTCAGTATCCCCATGCTCTGCTTGACTGACTGCCTCTTGGTCCATGCACAGGTTTCAGGTGAGCACCATTCAGTGTTCCGGAGTCTCCATTCTTCTGAATGCTCTTCGTAGTTCATTATTATCCACACGGTCAAAAGTCTTCGCATAGTCAATAAAGCACACGGAGACATCTTTCTGGTAGTCTCTGCTTTCAGCGGCGATACAGCTGACAGCAGCAGTGGTATCCCTGGCTCCAGCTGGAATTCCTGGCAGCTTCCTGTTGAGGTACTCCGGCAACCGGTTTTTGAAGTATCTTCAGCAAAATTGTACTTGTATGTGATATTAATCATGGTGTTTGATAATTTCCACATTCTGTTTGGTCACCTTTCTTTGGAATGAGTATAAGGATGGGTTTCCTCCGGTCAGTTAGCCAGGTAGCTAGCTGCCTTCCCAGTTTTCTGGCTTAGGTGAGTCAGTACTTCCAAAGCCTCATCAGCTTGTTGAACTCTATCAGTTCCTGGAGACATATTTTTTACTCATGAAGGCTGGATTTCCTCCTTCAGTACTATCAGTTCTTGATCAGAAGCTACCTCTTGAAATACTCGAAGTTGAATAGCACAGAGACTGGTCCCGTGACTGTGCATTTCTTCTAACTTCTTTCGATGCTTTCTTCGTCAACATTTGGCTTGAAAAAAAATTTCTATTAGCAACTCGAGGCTTGAGTGTTTGCCTTCAGTTCTTCAGCTTCAGCATATTCCTTTTTGGTTCTCTAACCCTAGCCCTTTGCCTGTTTCATCATAATACTTTGTTTTCACGAGCTGCCCTTTGAAATGTTCTGTTTAGCTCTTGTACTTCATCATTTCTTTTATTTGCTTTCGCTACTCTATGATCAAGAGCTATTTTCAGAGTCTCATCAGAAGCCATTGCTATTGCAAAATCCCAGCATGTACCCTCCAGCTTCCTTACGATTACTGAGGGCATATTTCCTAGCATTCTTTGCCTCTAACTTGCATATATCAGTTGTTAGTAATTACCAATGTATCTGATTGCATGTTGCATTCACTTAGGGCTGAAGAAATTGAGAGAATTCATCACTTCCTTCATTACAAACTTTAATGGTTGGAGTGTAAATTTGAATAATACATTAAGTGGACTTCCTTACAGACATATTGCTATTGTCCTATCACTGAAAACATCGTGCTTAAAGATAGATCGTGCATGCTCTTTTTGATGATAAAATTGCAGGGTCAACGAATTATTTAATGTGGCTCTTTCACCCAGAGTCTCTAATTCCCCCCAAATGATCTTTCCCCGCCTGCGTCTGGTAAGAAGGTCAGGCAATGTGCTGATAGGATTCACCTGTGAGTACTTGCTAGCAGGATTTCCTGGAGTGCTGTCCTGCGGTGCATAAAATGGGTGCTGTCCTTAGAAGCAAGAAGAAGGATCTTCTTATTGGCAGGAGCCAGGAGTGGGTCACATCCTCTGGACCCCAAATCCCGTTGCATTGAACCTCCTGGATCCAGATAATAGCTACAACATCAGAGGGGTAGTCGCGGAACCGGGAGCCAGAGCATGAAGCGGAGGGATGGACTCTCCCAACCCATGGAGCAAGCAAAGCTGAGTGCTTTTGTGCAGGAGACTGGTTTGCGGGGTGGGGTGCCTCTGAGAGCTTAAACCGAATGCCTGTGGGTTGAGGTTTGTAGTAGAGGGATATGCCCTTTGGGCATTGGTTAGCAGACTTGACCAAACGTCCTGGTAAACAACTCAACCCTACCTGAACATTTCTCACTGGAATTACAACTTGTCAACTTCCTATTAACCCTTTAATCATGAATTTCGTCTGTGAGTTCGGCGTAGTCGTTGCAATAGATATTAGAAACTCCGAAGGTAAAATAAAACCAACTCATTGTCATCCAGTCAATGCCCACTCACAGCGACCCTATAGGACAAGGCAGAACTGCCCCATGGCGTTCCTGAGACTGTGACTCTCTACGGGAGTAGAAAGTTAAGATTGAAATCAAACTCACTGCCATTGAGTCAATTCTGCTCGTGTAGACCTTAAAGGGGTGGCGATGTTGACCTGCCACTGTGTTTCCAAGACTGGAACTTTTAAGGAATTAGAAAGCCTCCTCTTTTCCCCAAGGAGTGACAAGTAGATTCGGACACCTCACTTTGAGGTCACCAGCTCAGAGAGGAACCCAGTATGCCACCAGGACTCTGAAAGTTAAAATAGTAGACATTTAGACCAGGTAAATGTGACGCCATTCCTCTTTAATTTGTCCTTCCAGGCACACTGAACCCTTAATACATAGTAGACCAGATAATTATCAGACTCAAAATGACCGATACCTGTTCATGTCAGCTCACTCAGGCCTAGGATATTGATTTCATCTTATTTTTGTGCTTCATCTTATTTTTCACCACTGCCAGTTTTCCTAGATTCATATCTTGCACACCCCACCTTCTGACGATCAGTGGACTGTTTCTTCTCCGTTGGAGTTGTACTTCATCAGCACATGGATGCCCCAAAGAGTTAACTTCATGTGCATCATTACAATGGAATCGAGCTCTTACCCAGATGTATTTTTGAATATCTTTCAAACTAATGGCTCACCTGCTGACCCTGCATCTGATGATGTTCCATGACTATTTGGAGGGTCTTCCTTGGCAAATCCTACTCCTTCTTCTTAGTCTGTCTTAGTCTGGAAGCTCACTGAAACCCGTTCACAGTGAATAAATTACTCTACTGGTATCTGAAGTACCAATGGCATAGTTTCCAGCATCGCCACCACGCAAAAGGCAAACGTGACAGAGTGACAGATCTTTCGTGAAGGGACCTGCTTATATCCTATTGGTGTTATTTTCTCTGAGGTCCCCTGCATGTGTCTATTTTCAGTCACCTTTGCCATCATGCTTCTAGCCACCATGGAGCAGGAGCTTGCTTTAATTCATAACTTTAACCACCATCAACACCACCACCCCCCATCTAGAGTCTAACACATCGTGCATGTTCAAAAAGTTGTTTTGAATGAATGAATTATGGATGGTTACGTGTGCGAATTGAAATTCCCAAATGTTAGATGTTAGAGTAAGGACTGGCTGTGGAGAGGAAGGAGTGCCTGGGATTTAGATTTACTATGGAGGGTCTGAGGAGTTGTCTGGACAATTGGGAGCATTTTCCACCTTGAAGCAGGCTGGCTATCCCCAAAGTGAGGAAGGTGGTGTTGGAGGTCATGGCAGCATTGGGGTGTTTGCCAGGTCTGACCTTAGACCTGGTTGCCATACTGAAACCTGGCCCTGTGCTCCCAGAAGCCACATATGCTTCAGGTAGAGGCGGTGCTGAGGGACTGCCCCTACCTAGATGTCTTTACTAAGGCATGGGGATACCAGGGGAAGTGTCCTGGGAAGAAAGAAAGTACCCAAGAGACCAGTCAGGGACCTCTACGGACTGCCTCCACTTAATTGTAATCTTTAATTGGTGACCAATCTAGAGGGACTTCTTTCTCTCACTGGGCACACCTTTGGCTCATCATAGGTCCAGAGACATGAGTACGTGAGACAGCTCTTCTGAAGATGGATATTGAAGGCAGTTGTGAGAATGTAGAAGAGGCACTAGGCACAGAAGAATTAACACAGCTATTAACTGATGGTAATTGGACCATGTTGGGCACTGCAGTATTAAACCGTTTATACCAAAGTCTATAACAATTAATGTTTTTTTTTAATTTAATACTTAGTCTAAATAGAGAATTGTGAGCCATTCAGAGTCTCTTAATGTACTAAATAATTACAGATTATTAAGCTACTGCTATAAAAAGCAGTTAGTGGAAAATTAATTGACCTGGGGTAGAGATAGATATCCATCATTCATCTGTCGGTTTGCTGTACTGTGGTGTCTTAAATGTAAGAGAGATGCTGACAGGTTTCGGGAGATTTCCAGACTAAGATGAACAAGGAAGAAAGACGTGGTGATCTGCTTCTTTAAAAATAGGCAAAGAAAGAGGGAAGGAGACAGAGTGGAATGCATCCTGGCCCACCAAGCCCCAGGGAAAATATCACTGCTCAGAACAGCCACTGCAGAAAGAAGACCACAGGCCTGGCCCCGCCATAAGACATGAGGTTCCTCACAGACCCACAGTGCTTTGAGGAACAACATTGGAGGCACCGTGCGGGAATTGTGCCCAATTTGACCCCACCACAGGGTTGAAATGCTAAGGGTGTGCAACTGAGCAGCAAGGGGAGCAAAGCCATGAATTTTTTTTGAACACACACACGAAAAAACCCTTCAGAGCTAGCATGTGGCACCCCATCAGACGCGACCAGAAAGCACTCCTAAAGGTCAACAAACAGACCTGGAACTAACTATAGGCTTCCTCCCCCCCCCCTTTTTTTGTTATTGTTTTTGTTGTTTTATTTTGCTTTGTCTTGTTTGTGTGCTTATTGTTTATGCATGTCTACTTAGATAAGATGGGCGGAGTAAACATTCCAGGGGAGGAAACAATGGGACCAATGGTTCTGGGGGTGGAGGGATGGGAGAGGGGGGTCATGGGAAAAGAAGTGTAACAAACCCAGAGACAAGAGAACAACCAGTGATCTAAAATCGATAGTAAGGAGGGGATGGAGATAGTAAGGAGGGGGATGCCTGGTGGGGTTTGATCAAGGACAATGTAACAGAGAAATTATTGAAACCTGAAAGAAGCCCGAACATGGTAGAGGGTTAAGAAAAAAGTAAAAGGAAATAGAGGAAAGAATTAGGAGGCAAAGGACACTTACAAAGGTCTAAATACAGGCATGTGTATCTGTAAATATATTTATATATAGCAATAGGGAAATGAATCTAGGTACATATATTTATATGTTAAGTGTCAAGGTAGCAGACAGACATTGGGTCTCTACTGAAGGATTCCCTCAACTCAAGAACAGTTTGTTCTAATAGGCTGGCAATCCTCGATACAATTGCTGAAGAAAAAAATGAGTGCATAAGCAAATGTGGTGAAGAAAACTGATGAGGCCTGGCTATCAAAAGATATAGTGTCTGGGGTTTTAAAGGCTTGAAGATAAACAAGCAGTCATCTAGCTGAGAAACGACAAAGTCCACGTGGAGGAAGCACACCAGCCTGTGTGATCATGAAGTATCCAAGGGCTCAGGTATCAGGCATCTAAGACCCAGAACAAAAAATTATATCAATGTGAATGAGGGGGAGTGCAGAGCAGAGACCCCAAACCCATCTGAGGATAATTGGACATCCCCTTACAGAAGGGTCACAAGGAAGAGATGAGCCAGCCAGGGTACAGTATAGCACCGATGAAACATACAACTTCACTCTTATTCTTTAATGCTTCTTCCCATTTGCTATCATGACCCCAATTCTACCTTACAAATTTGGCTAGACTAAAGCATGTACACAGATACAGACAAGAGCTGGAAACACAGGGAATCCAGGACAAATAAAACCCTCAGGACCAATAATGAGAATAGCCATTTTAGAAAGGTAAGGGGAAAGTGGAGGGGGGGGGGCGGAGAAAGGGGAAAATCTACATATAATCCCCTCCTAGGGGACAGACAACAGAAAAGTGGGTGAAAGGAGATATCAGTCAATATAAGACAAGGGGAAAATGATAAATTATCAAGGGTTCATGGGAGAGGGAGGGAAAAAAGTGAGGAACTGATACCAAGGGCTCGAGTAGAAAATGCTTTGAAAACGATGATGGAAACAAATGTACAAATGTGCTTGACACGATAGATGGATGTATGGATTATGATACGAGCTGTATGAGCCCCCAATTAAATGATTTTTCAAATAGGCCAGTAAAAACCTGTTGGGTAGAAGCAAAGCATTAGAAGACACTTCACTAACACAGGGGATGATCTGCCTCTTCCAAGTTACGTCACCCTTAATGACATGGATGGACTGAAGCTTTGGAGACCGTCACTGGCTGATGTCGCCTGACTTAACATGAGAAAAAGGTTACAAACATCCGTTAGTAATCAGGATACAGACTGTAAAAAATAGGAATCTAGGAGATTTGGAAGTCATCAAAAAGGAAATGAAGTACTTGAAGCGCGATTCCCTAGGCAATGGTGAACTGGAACAGATAGGGATTGGTCACATGGAGTCTGGCCATTGTGATTTTGTTTGCCATGCCAGGAGTGGCATATGAAGTGGAGTGGTGCGTCCTCACTGTCAAAAAGAACACCTGAAGATTTGTCAAGAGCAACACTGTCAGTGATAGCATACTAACCAAATGCCTACTGGGACGACCAGGGAATACAGCTATTATTATTCAAATGTACACGCCAACCACTAGTGCCCAAGCTGAAGAAATGATGGCTTTTACCAAGTTTTGCATTCTGAAAACTGATATCTAACAAGCGATTGAAATGCTTTGACAATTACTGGAGGTTAGAATGTGACTGTTAGGAAGAGAGAAGAAGGACCTGAAGTTGGAAAATAAGCCTTGGCGAAAGAAATGGGCAGAACTATGTAAAACCAACAGCCTATGCATTGGGAATACCTTCAACATAAAAGGCACCTGTACATACAGACCTTGCCTTATCGACTGCATTTGTGTAAAGAGACTCTGAAAAAACTCAGTGTCACAGTCAGGACAAGGCCAGTGTCAACTGAAGAACCGATCAAAGGTGCAATGGCAAGCTGAAGCCGGAGAAAATTAGAGCACGTATGTGTGTGAGAGCCAGAGTACAACCTGCAGTAGGTGTGACCTGAATTTCAGTACCCTCGGAAGAACAGATTTGATGCATTGAACACCGACGACTGAAGATTACGTGAGTTGTGGATTCAGTGAAGAAAGCAAAACCTCATTAAAAAGGCAGGAATTAAAGAAAAAAAGCAAATTGGATGTTGGATGAGATTCTGAAACTTGTAAATTAGCAAACGCAAATGGGAGAAATGAAGTGAAAAAGTGGAACAGGAGATGTAAAGGACCCTGCCAATATGACCAAGTATTGTTGTGAAAGGAGCAAAAACCTAGAGTGAGAAAACCCTAGGGAAGAACCTTTATTTCCCAACCTGAAAGAGTGGAAGAAACAAGTTAAGCCTCATATTGCAATATGGAGAGACTCTATGGGCAAAATATTGAGTGACGCAGGAAACATCAAAAAGAGAGAAAGAAGTGATGCCAAAAAAAGTGTACCAAAGTTCATTGTACCAGAATCTGTTGCTATTCAAGTATTTCAGGAGCCAGCATATGCTCACGATCTGAAGGAACTGAAGGAGGAAGTCCAAGCTGTACTGAAGCCATGGTGAAAAGACAAGGCTGTAGGAACTGCCCTGTCAAGTGCAATTTGGAAGTACTCATCTATCTATGAGGGGGAGCACCCTCCCCCAAATGAAAAAAAATCCCCTCCAAAAGCTATGTACTTAATTAAAAAAAATAGAACAGCTCTATCACACTGACTACATTTGGCAAATCTGTGATTCCATTCTTGGAAACATTTTTCCAAACTTACCTCTTTGGATGGCTGACAGCACCTCCCTCGTTTTGTTCTTCACTTCCTCTGTCTTCAAATCACTGTCCTTTCACAGTCTTCTGCATTCGAGGAAACAGAACGAAGTCACATGGAGCAAGATCAGATGGATATGGTCCTGGAGCAAGAGAGACTTACTGATTTTTTTTTTTTTGCCCCAAACTGGCACACTGAGATGACTGCATGAGCAGATGCATTGTTGTGGTGCCAAAACCAGTCTGCCACAAATCAGGACTTTTTTGCCCCACACTGTTAGGCTAACTTTTCAGAACCTCTAAAATAGAAAGCTTGATTAACAGTCTGCACTGGTAAAATGAACTCCAAATGCACTACCCCCCTCATTAGAACAAAATAAAACAAAAAGCCCCAAATGAGCATGATTGTGATCTTTTATTTCACTTGATGAACTTTTTGGGGGGCTAGGTGATGATGTTGTCTTCCATTAGTTAGATTGATGTTTGTTTTCAGGGTCTTAAGAATAGCAATATGTATCACCACCAGCAATGAACTTGGGAGGAAAGTCTGAGTTGCTTGGGGGAAAGGTCTGAGTCTTTAAAAAAAAATTTAAAGCACACTTGAAGCTCTTTTTCCTGATCAATCAGAACCTGAGGCATAAATTTTGTAGCAACCCTTCACATTCCCAAATCTTCCATTAAAATTTGCTGGACTGAGCTCCAAGATAATCCAGATAACTTCCCCATATCTTCAGTGATCTGGTTTCAGTCTTCTAGCACAAGTGCATGGACCTTGATGACATTTTAATCCATTTTGGAAGTTGATGGACATCTAGAATGAGGTTTGTCATCAATTGACATTTCATCTTTTTTGAAATGAGAAAATCACTTATACACTTGAGTTTTCCCAGAGTGCTGTCCATGTAGGCTATGTTCAATATCACAACACTTCCTCTGGCATTTTTCCTGAGCAGGAAACAAAATTTCACAACCACACGCTGTCTTTTAAACCAGCCTTCACCAGAAAACAAGGTTTGAGCAAAACTACTTTTTTGAAAACATTCACTATGACCAAAGAGAACTTTCCCAGGACATGCCACTGGGTGCACCAACTCAGAGCAAGTTGCTGGATGCTCCCCTAGCAGGGGGAAAAAAATGCATACTAAGAAAGTTCTGCCCAGCAGAGCTTATTTCTGTTGTTGTTGTTGTTGTTGTTGTTGTTGTCATTTTTGGGGGTGGTATCTCCTTGTCTACCACTATCATAGATTGAATTGTGTTTCCCACTCAAATATATGTCACCATGATGGTGAGTGGTGTGAAGACTGCCTAAGATATCTATTGAAAATGATATCATGGTCCTCCATGATGTGATCTGTTGTGTGTGATAAGCCAATTCGTCAGAAAGGGATGAAGGGTGGGATGCAGCACTCTGAAACCCATCAGGATCCTGATCACGTGTCAAGGGAGAAAGAAGTTTCTCAGGGGTGTGGCATGAAACACCTTTTCTTTTAAAAGAGATAAAAGGACAGAGAAATGGACTTACCACCATCAAGAAAGTAGAGCTAGGATCATAGCACATCTTTTAGACCCAGGACCCTGCACTGGGAACCTCCCAGAGGATGATCGATGCCAAGAGACAAAGAAATTGCCATAGAATGCTCTGTTTATGAATGCTGCAGTTAGACAAGGACCTTCCTCCTGAACTGTGAGCCAACAGAGAGAGAGAGAGAGAGAGAGAGAGAGAGAGAGAGAGAGAGAGACTTCCCTTAGAGTTGGTGCTGTGAATTCAGACTTCTAGCCTGAAACTATCTGGTCAGATGGATCTTGACCAAAAACAAGAATACCAGTGTGTTAGTCTGGGTACATTAGAGAAGCCAATCCACAGAAACTCACATGTATAAGAGAGAGTTTTATATAAAGAGTGAGTGCACATCGAAAAAACATCCCAACCCAGGGCTGCCCAAGCCCACAAGTCCAACATTAGCCCCTATGTCCAACACCAATCCACAAAGTCCTCCTCAGTCTTACAAAACACACGCAATGATGCCGACTGCAGGAGGAAAGCCCAATCAGTGAACGTGTCAGCATCTCAACACAGGCAGGGGTCTCCAGACAGCAGCTCCAGCACCCAGGGCTGCATCGGGGTAGGTTCGTGTAGCTTCTCCTCAGGAATGTCTTGCAGGAAGTGCGCCTTGCCAGCTGAAATGAGAACTAAGGCAGCTACATTCTAGTTCGGCCATCAGAAAGCAAGAGA
Source organism: Nesogale talazaci (assembly GCA_004026705.1). Taxonomy (NCBI): domain Eukaryota; kingdom Metazoa; phylum Chordata; class Mammalia; order Afrosoricida; family Tenrecidae; genus Nesogale; species Nesogale talazaci. Next base: position 42,441 of record PVJH01012209.1, read on the forward strand.
CCTGAAAACTAGAAAGATGAGACTCACTGAGCCATTTATCTCTCCACCCTTCAATTAACCCCATATGTGTTTACCAGCCAGATTGGCACAATAGACATCAACTCTCTCAACCAGAAAGGTGTTTTACCTTTAATGTTTAATTGACTATGTTTAATTGACTAGACAAAGGCATTTGATGATGTGGATCATAGCAAACTATGGATAGTACTGAAAAGAATGGGAACACTTCATTGTTCTGCTGTGGAACCAATGTGTAGACTAAAAGGCAGTCATTCCAACTGAACAGAAGGGTACTTCATGGTTTAAAACCAGAAGAAGGGGGAAAGAAACCAGAAGAAGAGTCCATTGTGGCTGTGTCATTTCACTGTCTCCATCCGTATGCTGAACCAATAATCTGAGAAAGTGGACCATGTGTAGAAGAATAGGATGGGAGGCTGACTTACTAACAATCTGCAGTATAGAGAAGACACATTCTTGCTGGCTGAAAGAGTGTTTTAGAACACTTAACCAATGAAGATAAAAGACTACAGCCGTCAGCGTGGAAAGAAAGTCAGCATCCTCACAGCTGGACCTACGGACCTATGGAAAGCATCACGATAAATGAAGGAAAGATTGGAGTTTTCAAGGATTTCCTTTTACTTGGATCCATCGTCAGCCTGTATAGAAGGAGCAGACAAGAAATTAAACACTGTGCAGTATTGGGCTTCAATACTGTAGCAGCAGGTTTCTTTAAGTTTTTAAAAACAGAGGTGTCACTTTGAGCACCAAGGTGTTCGTAACGCACACGGTGGTATTTTCAGTCAGTTTGGATGTGTGCAAACGTTGGGCAATGAGGAAATAATTGTTGACTTTGACTTGTGTTGGTGAGGGATATGGAATATGCCACAGACTGCCAGAAGGGGGAAAAACAAATTTGTGTTGGAGGAAGTACACCCAGAGTGCTCTTTCAAGGCAAGGAGGGCCAGACTTCCTCTTACGTCCTTCGGACATGTGGGCAGGACGAGGCTGTTCTCTACAGGAAGGAGTCCTGCCTGGTGAAGCAGAGTCCCGGGAAAATGTGGAAAGCCCTCAAGAGGATGGACCGACCCACGCCTGCAACAATGGACCCAAGCATAAAAACAACTGTGAGGATGATGTTTTGTGCCCTGGTACATAGAGACATCATCAACTGATTCTGCTGTACCCGCCGCAAAGACCTTAGTAGGCATGGCAGTCTTAACATGCTCGGTGACTGCCTGCCCACCCAGCCCCACCCTCTTCCCCTTCCCACGACCCCACGGGTGGCTCTTCAGAGGGCTGGCTTGTGGATTGCCGCATATACTGGCCCAGCTGGGTGTGAGCCACCCTGACTCAGCACTGGGAGGTAGGAAGCTGCTTCAAATCTGTTGGACAGAATGGTGCCCGAGATGAGGGCTTCCAGCATGGGGGGGACCGGCGTGGCTGAGGGTGGCCATCTGGCACCCTCAGGAACTCCCTCAGGAACCATCTGTCTGACCTCTCTTGAGCCGATGCTCACTCATAGCTACCCTCTAGGGCAGAATAGAACTGCCCCTGTGAGTTTCTGAGCCTGTAACGCTTTCTGGGAACAGGCCCCCATCTTTCTCCTGTGCCACGGTTGGTAGTTTCAAACTGCTGGCCTCGCAGATCTCTGCCCAGTGCATAAGCACCATGCCCGCGGGTTCCTTGGATGCTGCAGTTTATGATGGGCAGCACACGGAAAGGTTGAAGGTATGCGTCTACCCAGAGGCCCTTAACAGAAAGGCCTAGCAAGCCACGCCAAGAAAACCAGCCACTGACAGCCCGATGGGGTCCAGCACACCCAGGGTCTCTGTGAGGCAGTCCCACCAGGGCTGGGTTGTGTGTGAGATTTCTGAACTACAAAAGTCCCTCAATTAATGGGCTGAGGTCAAGGCTGGTCCTGCTGAGTCTTCCTTGAACCTGGTCTCTTGGAGGTGGGGGTGATTCCCTGTCTTACAGACCAGGAGTGCTCCCCCCACCCCACCCCCACCCCCCACCCCCCGGCAGGGAGGGGAGAACCATAGGATTGGTTAGGGGAAGGCCCCTTGCAGACAAGAGGTGATACCAGTTGCTCAGCCTGGTGCCCCTACCTGCTTCCAGCCAGTCCAACAAGTTATAAGAGAATGTGTTACTGCAGTCATCACACTGCGAGGGTTGCTGTGCCTGAGGAGTGCAACCCTTCCCCAAGGTGACTCTCTACCCGGTCTCCCCCTCCCCCTCCCTGCCCACTTGATGAATAACTCCTTTTCTTCCCACCTATCTCTCTGGGTGAACTCACAGGCAGAGGGAACAGTTAAGCCCAACTTCTGGGAGATGGAAGGAGGAGCCAGGGTTAGGGGGCTGTGTGGAAGGAACTCCCTCCAGCCCCACACTAACCTGTAACTGAGAGGAACCAGTTTTCTTGATTCTGTTGCCAGAACTTAACTTGGGCACACCAGGCCAGGAGGGGAGTTAGAGGAGGAGCACCCAGCAAAACCAGGCTTGGGAGGGGTACCCTGTTCCAATCTCTGGACAAGGACAGAAAAAGGGAGGAGGTGACAAGGCTGGAGCTGCTGGATCTGGCATCTAAATTTGAATTTTGAATATGCAAGAATTTTGTTGTTGTTGAAGTATACCCCAAAATGCACAGGACATCCTTACAAGAGAAAAAATATATAGCCCTTGTGCATCTGAAATTAAACTTAGTTGGGTATCCCTCTTTAAAAATCTGGTCTGTGCATCTCCTGGGAAGCGAGATGTCTGTCATTCATCAACCAGAGTGATTGGGGCAAAGTCCTCTCAGAGGAGGGAGTGGAGGAAGGAACAGGAAGCCATGGTCTCTTGGGCAAGGCCCTGGGGCAACCACCTCTTGATCTCGGGGGTCCATTCTGGAAGTGGACCTCCAGCTCAGGAATTCCTGTGGCAAAAGAGGACAGAGTCCCAGAGAGGATTCTGACTCTGGCTCTGCTGGCCAGGCTCAGACCCTCCCTGGCCTCACTTGCCTTTACTGCCAATCATTAGCAACAGTGCCGACCTCTTTGAGTAGCTGGAAGGTTAAAAGAAGGTAGAGACCGTTTGATCCTGTGGGGTGATTTATAAAATCCAGGGCAGGCTGTGGGTTGGTTTCCTCAGCTGTTCTGGTCTGGAAGGGGCTGGAGAGGTGGCCTGTGTGAGCAGTTTGCTTATTGCTAGGGCTGGAGTTTGAGCCGCGCCACCTCACAAGGTCCAGAGGTACCTGGAAGGGACAAGAAAGGGTGGCATTGTGATCAGTCAAGGAGGAGCCCAGAAGCCAACCCAACGTCCAGGGCTGCTCTCCCAGCTCAGTCTCCTTTCCTGGAACGTGCTCTCAGTGGCAGTTCTGGCATGACATCTCAGTGGACTCCCACTGCCACCCCTCTTGGCGTGCATGCACCACAAGCTCCCTTGGGAAGGGAGCCGGGAAATGTAAAGTGAAGGGGCTACATGTTCTTACCACTCCAACCCTGACCCCTTTTTTTGCTCCTGCCAAAGCCCTTTACTCCCTCCCACCAGTCTCTGCGCCTCACTGGGCTGATTGGAAGAGCAGAGAGGGCAGGAGCCGGATGCCAGCCCCTTATTTCCCCCTCCCTGTGCCTGATACTGTGCTTTGCACGTAGTAGGTTCTGGATAAACAGAAATTGTAGCCATGGGGGGGGGGGGATACAGTTTCAAAGAACGGACAGAGCTGGGAGGTGGGTTAGGGTTGTGAGTAACAGGGACACAGAGGAAAGGGTGTAAAAACACAGGCCCCGAGACAGACTGGGAGGAGCCGCTCAGAGCAAAGAGGACAGAGGGCTTTGAGGCTGTGGGTCTGAGGCCCCCAGAGGGAAAGGAGCTGCTGGGAAGGTCAAGATGAGGTCAGGTGGACTCTGCCACTTCGAGAGCCGCGGTGGAGGGCGAGGTTGGATGTGACCCACTGGGTTTGTGAGTCTGGCTTTAGAGGGTGACAACGGGCTCAGACACAGCTCTGTGAATGGGGCCTGCACAGGGGGAGGCTGTGTTCCACACCCTGCAGAACCAGAGCCTCCATCACCCAGGATGGCTCTTTCCTCCCCCACGTGGCTGGGCAGGAGGGTCCTGCTTCAAGGGGGAACCCAGATCCAGGGTTAGGGTCTGGGGGAGAAGCAGAAACTCCGAGCCACCCTACCCTGTTGCTATGGAAGCTGAGAGGGCCCTTGTTGTATACTCAAGGAAGCTGGGGAGGACAAAGGCAGCCATAGCCAGTGCCCATGCAGACCCTGGCCTGAGTGACTGCACTCCTCTCTCTCCCTGTGAGAGGTCAGGGAAGGGCTCAGGCCCAGACGTGGCCCTGATGCATGGTTCTTAATGCCCTTCAAAGAGCCCTGTATCCGGGTCTTGAAGGTCCTTCAGCTCCCAGCAAGGGAGCAGGCATTTCCAGAGGAAGGAGGCAGGACCGCTCCAGGTCACACTGCATTCAGGGCTGGCAGGACAGCGGCAAGGAAAGGTAGGGCGCCCCCTTTTTTGGGCCCTTTGACAGGGGTCGTTGCCTCTCACTGCAGACTCACCTTGACCGACTTCCCCACACCCCCATTTCAAGCCCGGCTGCTCTGGCTCTCAGACTTGCCACTGGCATGCCGGTGGCTCCCCTTGGAGGTACACTGGGAGGGTGGGACTGGCGGTCTGTCCCACCTGCGGGGCAGGCTCCACACTAGTGCCGGGGTGGCCCAAGAGGTCAGGGGTGAGGAAAGCTGACCGTGGCACTTGACAAGAGCCCAGAGCACCAGCACTGCTGACCTCAGTGCTTCCCCGGCTGGGGCTGGCCCACAGGCCCCTGCAAGGGCAGGTGGAGTTCACACTGTGGTACCCAATAGCCCAGGTACCCGGCCAGCCCTGGACTTTTCTAGCTAGGGTCACCCTCATGGTCTCACCTGGGGTGCTGTGGTCCGTCAGGGGTTCTCGCAGCCCGAGGAACCAAAGTGGGTTGGCTTTAAATAAGCCAAATTCCTTCTTGCTCTGCCTGGATCTCTGTGATTGGGACTTGATCATTTGGACTAGTTTTATTTCAGTTTTGTTCCAGGTCTCCTAGGAGTCAGGGGCTGAGGCAGAGGACACGAGAAGGCAGGAAGTCACAGACACCCTTGTTAGCCGAGGTTCTAGCAGCACCCCTCCCTCTGGGAGACCCCCTCCCACTTACTTGCCAGCCCTCCTGTTGCCCTGGAGTCTGGGTTGGGAGACAAGGGCCACACCTGGACATCTTGACCTGTGTAGGGCTCTGGGGATCTCGCGCCACTGGCTCTTCCCTGCCAACCAGCCCTTTCAGCAGCAGCCCCTTCTGATGTCCAGACCCTGGGCCAGGCCCCCACCCCTTCTTGTTCCCGGCTTCGCCCCCGCCTGGCTCCCTGCTGCTTGGGTTGAGGTGGGGGTGGGGAGTGCCCTTCTGCGATGACAGCAGTGCTGCTGCTCCTGACAGTTGTTGAGGGGCCAGCACCCACCCACGTCTCTCTGCCCTCCCTTCTTCTGGCTCCCAAATTCCCATCTTGCCGCCTGCCCGCCCCCACCCTAGTTCGGCTGTGAGTCACTGGCTGCCAGGGAGCAGGTGCTGGAGCAGGAAGGGGAGGGTGGTGGGAGGGACAGGGAGCAAGACTTTGAGGGGGTGGCCTTCACCTGGAGCCTGGGGGCAGGGTGTTCCGGGGGAGCTGGAGGGTGTCCTGAGGATCCCCAGCCAGCTGGATCCCAGTCGCCTCTTAGCTCCGGAGCAAGGAGCAGGGACAAGCCCATGTTGAAAACCCCACAGGCCCAGAATAACTCCAGGGTCCTTCTCTCCTGTCTCTGAGGGACTTCATGTGAGTCTGGAGTCTGTTGTCCAAGCCTGGAGTAGCAGTGGGGTAAGGGAGGGAGACATGTCTGTCACGGGGATCCTGGCACCTTACCAGATGGTCGCTTTGATCGTTTGGGGAGGGTTTGGCCTCAGCGTCCTCCCGCTGTGAGCAAAGACGCAGGCTCCAGGGTTCCTTTAGGACTGCGTGATACCCCTCCCCACCCGCAGACTTGCTCAGCCCACTCTGTGTCTTTTAATTCTCAGCTTGCCCAGCTTCCTAAGCCAGGAGGCCACCAATGGCCCCACCTGCTGGGGGTACTGTCCCTGTCCTTCCCCCACCCTCCCAAGTCTCTGCATTTGTAACCTCTCTCCTGCTACTTGGACATGATCATGGACAGGTTTGCTTGGGTCTCTGTGGAGTCCCTCAGCTCTCAGTATATGGTCAGAATCGACTGGTGGTGCCTGCAACTAACTGGCACAGAGCAGAGGGTGTCCGGTGGTGGTAGCCAAGCCCAAGGACGAGTCCCGAGAGCCACCCCCACCCCGCCCCTCTCTCTGATGATACCAAGTAGGTGTGCAGCCCCTCTCTCCCCCAAGTATTCGGTGATGTCCATGACCTTACAGGCAAGCTCCAAAGTATCACCGGTCATCACGGCTTGAGGGTATGTGGAGCAGGGTGAGGTACGAGGGCAGAAAAAGCTCTTTCCTGCTGGTCGACACCACCTTCTCTCTCGATTCCCCTGCTGTGGTCTGGGTGTGGGTGTCCATCCCTCCCTCCACCAGGTGCCTGTCCTGGGCTTCTGAGTCCCTGCCTATGTTAGGAGGGGGAGTAACCCTGCCCAGAGGTCACCACAGTGCAAAGAAGAGATCTGACTCCGAAATATACTTGTTGCTTGTCCTGGGCCACCGTCTGCATACAGTACAGCTCAAAAGACAGCGGCAGCCTCAAAAGAGATGCATGCTAGCCCTGTGTGGGGGTGGGGTGCACCACTACCTCCCCAAGTTTCCCGGGTGGTCCTCAAGCAATCCTGTTCCCCACCTGCGCCCCACACTGCCGCCGCAACACAGTCACTACCCCCCTCAGCTCACCTCAAGTGCAGAAATGGCTAATAGAATCCCTTAGGAAACCCTTCAGACTTGGACATTCCCTGCAGCCGTCTGGGCCCAAGGTGGCAAATGAAATTGTCTAGTGTTGGTCCCACCATCAGAACTCCAGGCGGCAGGAGGTCTGTGCATTACAGTTGAGCCTGATATCTTTGAATAAAGTCTCTGTCTTTTTTTGATGATATAAATGAGTATGCTTCTTAGGCAGATATAAATGACTGCCGTGTCTTATCTGTGGGACATTTCTCTGGTGGGAAACGTAGATCGCTCCTTTCTATGCCTTTGCCAGCGTCTCTGGCGCCAGACTTTCACCAGTAGGTGGATCATCGTGAGCACACATGGGCATGGTTTGGGCATGGGCTCCCCATGGAACAAAGCCGTCACCTATTGACATCCCCTCACCTTCCTTCTGGGTGGGGACTTTTAGGATGCCTGAGCTTGTAAGAGATCGTTGACTTGCCCCCAAGGGAACTATGAGCTGAGTTCTCTGAGGACCAAGCATGCATGCCAACCCCCTACTCATTCTTCCGGACTCCCCTCAGACATCATTTCTGGAGTCTTCCTCTGGCCATACTGGGACTTAAGGCACTCTGCTTGGTCTCTGGTGTCACCCAAGTACCCCCACTGCTGTCAGAGGGTCAGGGGCTCGTTGAAGTCTAGCATCTCTGTGATTCTAAAACCCCCCCCAGTCCCTGGCCCAGGGCCTCTGAGGAAGCTGAGTGGGACTTGTAGAGGAGGGCGGGCATGAGGCGTTAAGGGAGTGTCTTAGGCTGGGTTCTCTAGAAAGCTAGTGACGCTCATTTAGAGAACATCTGAAGTCTAGTGTTGACTTACTAAACACTAATGGAAGGAGATCTGATGAGCTGTGGGAGGACGTTGAGACCATCACACTGAAAAAAGCAAAAGGCCATCAAAATACAGGAAGGCAAGAAAAGCTTAAAGCACATATCAGAAGAGGCTCTGAAACTCGCTCTTGACTGTAGGATCGATGACGCACATGTAGGAAATGATATGACACAGAACCGAACAGGCGATTTCGAAGAGCCGCTCCCGGAGACAGAGTGAAATATTATAATGAAATGTGCAAAGGACCCGGGCTCAGGAAACCAAAAGGAAAGTAGGTATCAAGGTGAAAGAACAGAAGAAAAAACTCAAACCTTGTGTTGTTGAGCTACTAAAATGTTCTATAGGCAAATATTGATGATTGCAGGAAGCATCAAAATATAGAAGGAATGTAGTCAGTATACAAGGGGAAAAATACCCCAAACCTAGTCTACATTCAGTCCTTTCAAGAGTTAGCATGTGATCAAGAACTGATGGTACTGAAAGATAAAGCTACCCTGAAGGCTTTAGTGAAAAGCAAGGCTCCCGGAATGGACAAAATGCCAATCGAACTGTTTGCACAAACGACTGAAGCTTCCACTGAAAGCACTATGTGCCTGTGCCAAGAAATTTGGAAGACAGTTCCCTGGCCATCTGACTGGGAGAGATCTCATCTAGTGTTAATTACATAATCTGGTGTCAATTTGAGGATTCAGAGTGGAGGAAGGGGGTGGAGTCTAGCCTGTCAATCAATTCATAGCTTGATGACCTTATTTGGAGGCGCTAAGGAGATAAATAGCTTGCTGGAGGCGGGACATATGCTCATTCCCTGAGAGATGTCTCTGTGAGACATCATGTGGAGAAGATACATGGAGCGAGGCTGCTGGAGCCAGGCCTCTTGTGTTAGTCTGGGTTCAGTAGAGAAACAAATCCACAAAAACTCATATGTATGAGGGCTGAGCCCCGGTGGCGTAGTGGTTGTGCGCGGGACTGCGGCCCACTGGGACGGAGGTTCAATTCCAGCAGTGGGGCTGGGCCTCCTACTCCCACCACCGGAGAGCAGTGATGCCCGCCCCCCCAAAAAAAAAAAACTCATATGTATGAGAGACAATTTTGTATATAGGGTAAGTACACATCAAGAAAACATCCCAACCCAGTACTGCCCAAGCCCACAAGTCTACCATTATCCCATATGTCTGACACCAATCCACAAAGTCCTCCTCCATTTCACAAAACAGATAATGATGCTGACTACAGGAGGAAAGCAGAATCAGTGAGCATGTTAGCATCCCAGTGCTGGCAGGAGTCTCCACCTGACTGCTCCAGCACCCAGGGCTGCACTGGGGCAGGTCCATGGGGCTTCTTCTCAGGGATGTCTTGCAGGAAGTGAGTCTTGCCAGCTGAAGCAGGAAACTGGCTAAGGCAGCTGCACCCTGGTCCCACCATCAGAAAGCAAGAGACCCAAGAACTACCTAGGCGAGGCTCACCGAGCCATGTACCTCTCTGCTCTTCAGTTAACCCCAATTGCCAAGTTGGTACAATAAACTTTACCTTTCTCACCTCTGGAGCCAGAGAAGCCATGTGGAGACCCCTGCCAGTGCTAAGATGCTTGCAATGCCACTGGATCCACAAGACTTCCAACCCACTGGCTTGTGGTCTTCCTGCATCCGGTGTTATTGCATGTGTTTCATGAGTCTGAAGAGGGCTTTATAGATTGGTATTGGACAAAAGGTGCTAATATTGGACTTTGGGGCTTGATCTGGACTGGAGTGAGCGGTTTTCTCAATGTTCAATGGCTCTCTTTCTTATACACATATGAGTGTCTATGGATGTGTTTCTCTCGTCTACCAAGACAAACACACATCTCGTGTACTTCAGACACAGTGTCAGGAACGAGGCCTCATGCCTGATGAAGTAGAAAGGCAGAGAAAAAGGGGGGGGGACCCCAATCTGATGGATGGACCGGTGGCTGCGACATCGGCCTCAAATGACCATTGTGAAGATGGTGCCGCACCTGGCTGTGTGTTATTCTGTTGTGCTCAGGTTCACGATGAGTCAGAGGTGACTCAATAGCACCTCCCCATGGCGGGAGATAGACAGACAGAGAGAGAGAGGAGACTTAAAGAAATGGCTTCTGTGGTTGCAGAGGCTGGCAAGTCTTAAGTTTGTGGGTCAGGTGTCAGGCTACCGGGGCTGAGGAACTCAAAGATGGCCGGTCAGAGGACGGGCTGCTGACTCAGAGGACGGGCTGCTGACTCACAGGCCACAGAAGCTAAACTCCAGGATTGGCAAGCAGGGCACTAGGCCAAAGAACTGGAGCCAGATGAGGAAGAGCCAGATGTAGGCTTGAGATCCAGCAGACATCGGAGGCGCGTTACCAGAATGCCCATAGATGTTGGAAGCAGGCTATACCTCTGAGGAACATTCCTGTATTTTTTTTCTTTTTTTTTATCGCCTTTCTTTTCTTTTCTTTTCTTTTTGAGGAACATTCCTTTTAACTGGTTGGCTGCCTCCAGCAGATCTCATCATGGAAGCCGTTGCATTAGATCAATGGTTCTCAACCTGGGGGTCGTGATCCCTTTGAAGGTCAAATGATCCTTTCACAGAGGTCTCCTGATTCATAACAGTAGCAAAATGGCAGTTGTGAAGTAACGGAGAAAATAAGTTTATGGTTGGGGGGGTCACCACAACATGAGGAACTGTTGAAAGGGTCGCGGCATGAGGAAGGTTGAGAACCCCTGCATGAGACGTGTCCCGATAGGGGGATGATCACATCACCACTGCCACGCCGCCGAGAATCATGGTCCAACTGAATTGACCCCCAGACCCAATCATCACTGTGAGAGACTCAGAGCCTACCCTTGGTCGGATGGGCTCCTTGAAAGTTGAGGGGAGCCCCTTGCCCACTCATCCGTACTTCTATTCCATATCTTATTTTCCTCCAAACCCTTTCCAGCGAAAACCTCATGCTGAAGGAGATGGTAGTGTCTTGGAGCCATTAAGGAGCACTCTGGCCTACTTCTTCCACGTCAGGTTGGTTTGTCCTCTTAGAAGTCCATAGTAGTTTCAATAGTCTTTCCCAGCACCACAGTTCAAATGTATCAGTTCTTCTTCTTTTAAATCATTTTATCGGGGGCTCATACAACTCTTATCATGATGAATGCATACATCTATTGTATGCAGACTACATCTGTGGCCATCACCATTCTCAAAACCTCTCCTTCTCCTTAGACCCTTGATAGCAGAGCCTCACGTTTCCCCTCCTTCCCATATCGATTCTTCTTTGGTATACCTTAGTCAGGGTCCAACTTTCACATGCATATGAGGCCATGGAAAACATCATGCTTGGGTCAGGCACACCGTAGTCCTCAAAGTCACATCCTTGCTTTTCAGTCCTCTGCAGAGGGCTTGTGCAGCAGAGTCACCTCATGTCATACTTCTTTTGCTCGCTTTACTGCCGCTTCTATGATTGTGGAAGCGAGACCAAATCCACGACTACTTCCATTTATTACGATGCTACTATTGGCCCAGTTGTGGGCATTGAAGTTTGCTTCACTTTGATCTTCATCAGCAAGTGCTGCAAGTCCTCCTTCCTTTGCAAGCAAGGTTGTGTCATCAGCAAATCTCAATTGTTAATAAACCTTCCTCTAATCCTTTGTTTGTTTGTTTGTTTGGTGTTTTTCGGGGGGGGGGGGCCTCACTGCCCTCTGGCGGTTGTGGGAGCTACTCAGCACGGCTCCTGAGAGCCGCCGCTGGATTTGAACCGCCAAGCCCGCGGGCCGCAGTCCCGCACTCAACCACTTACACTTCCGGGGCTCAGCCCCCTTCCTCCAATCCTGATAGCACATTCTTCTTTATCTAAGTCAGCTTCTCTGATGATTTTGCTCACTATAGAGATGGAATAAGTGAGAGGATACAACTGTCCCCCACCTTCCCTATTGTTGGGAGTTTTCTAAAATCATTTTGTTGAGGGCTCTTACAGCTCTTATCACAACCCATATAGAACCTTTCCCAGTTTTAAACCATGCGTAGTCCCTTGTTCCACTCATACAACACAAATACGTAGGAGAATTTTGGATGGGAGATCTGCTTTCAGCAATCGGTTTCAGAATAAACCTAGTCAAATAGATGAAGGATTTCTTGGGGAAATGGTTCACTCATACGCCTCTCTCCTGGTTGTTTATTTGCAACCACAATGAGACTTTTCATTTGTTTTGTTTTTTTCCAATAGAAAACTGTCCTGATCTCTGTCTCCAGCTCTCATTGGCCTACCTCAGTCGCGGTTCCTATCAGGCTGTCCTTGTTCCCTTCCACCTGCAGTACCATGTCTGCAGGTTTGGAGACAGTGTGGCCACCCACCTGGGCTGCACTGAGGTGACATCAGCAGAGGCCCTCAGGAAGCACGTCCCAGGTGCTGCCTTCCAAGGGGCAGGATACAGAGTGCTGCGCTGGCTCCCGCTGCTTCAGGAGGGAGGAAAACCACCACTCCCAGCCAGGGCAGTAAGACCGTTTACACAGAGGGGCAAGACGACGTCCTTGGTGTTAGTCTTGGCAGCGTCTCTCTGAGTTTGAGAAATGTTCAGAATCATAAGCTTTAGAAAAATGCTATTAAAAAAAGAAGAAGAAAAAAAAAGAACCACCCCCTCGAGCTCCCTCCCCTGTCCCTGTGAGACCCTAGCGCCCCAGCAGAGGGGAACACAAGCTCTGAATTTTGCAATCACCTTTCACTGGGATTCTTCTGAAGTGCAACTCGGTACTGTCCCCCAGCCCTAGGTTGTGCGTAGCATCTGTGTTTGAGCTCAATGCAAGCGGATAGCACAAAGCCCATTTTCTGTGTGTTCTGTTTGATTTGAGAAGGCCATACATAGTGTTTCTATTCAATTTCCTATTGGTGGGCATTTGGGAAGTTTCCAGTTTTAAGACATCACAAGTAGGGCTTCCTGGTACCTTGGTGTCTACCACTGTGGAGACTGGGGGCTGGCCAGGGGCTGGGGTCTGTTGTGGAAGGTGCGCCCCCAGAGCTTTGGGAGGCTGCATATGAAGGTGGGAACAAAGCCATTTCCCCGGGTGTCAGCCAACACCTTGACTGGATGGGGTTCCTGAGTCTAGCAGGGCCTCCTTGTCATCCTGGGTCCAGTCTCCCCTCTCAGCACCTGTCCCCCTACCCGTCCACCCTCGTTCTGCTGGGACTCTCCAAGGGCCAGGCCATCAGTGGGAAAGGGCACTTCTGCCCTAGAAGGAAGTGAGAACCTGTTGGATGCCCTAGGCTGCCATTTCAGCCAGTGGACGGATTTTCCCCCACTCAACAGAGACATGTGTGTGGTTTCAAGTAAGTTTATGCACAGGCATGCAGCTCTCCCCTGACCACACACACAGGAAGGGCCTGCTTGAAGGGACAGTCCATGGCCTTCCCAAGATGGGAGATCTCAGTCAGAGATGGGCTCCTCCCCACCCCCAAGCATAAGGGTTGGAGAGCGATTTCTGCTGAGATGAGGAGCCTACATACTTGCAGTTCAGTATCCTTTTAAAATTAGCACATTAACTATTCCCATGCTGATAGGTGCTATTAGGAATCCCCCAAGTAAAGTTAGACATACCCTGTACCTCTGGTGTGTGATTGCTGTGGTCCCCAAGCCTTTGTTCAGCATCCGGGTGAGGTGCACTGCCTCAGACTCATGCCCCACAGGGCGGGCCCAGGTCTGACACCGCTGCCAAGGCCCACCTGGTCTCCTAGAGGCGATTGCCACGCTGAAGTTGGAAAATTACCTTGCTTTTCTTTATAGTTCTCCCATATTTGGCAGTGCCCCAGTAACAAGTTTCCTTTGGACCTTTCTATAAATGAAAGCATAATTTAGGTAATCCTCTGTGGGTTGCCTTTTTTTTTTTTTCTCCCCGAGACTCTGCGCTGTGCTTGTTTAATGATGACGGGTTGATGGGTACGGCCCGAGAGCAGCTGTTCCCCTCACACCCTCGGAGTCTGTTGTGTGACCCCTGTGGCTGCTCATGAAGGCAGCCCCTATGCTCCGGCCCTTGGAGACCCAGACAGGGCAGAAAGAAATCCAGCGCCGGGCGGTTGCAGGTCCCTGGGTTTTTTCATGGACCGATGGTCGGATGTGGTACACTTGCCCTGCTTCATCCTCTGTCTTTGTCTGAGGGCTCCGCTGGGACAGAGGTAGCCTTTCAGCAGCCTGCCAGCCTGCGCCGAGGCAGTGAGAAACAAACCCCGGCCTCCGAGGAAGAATCCTACCACCCAACCATTGCTCCTTCTGTGTGCAGCCTGCTGTTCCTGGTTAGATGATGTGCTTTGTCCACTTTGGCTCATCGCGAACCTGCATAACATAGGAGAGGTCCCTCAAAGAGTTTTCTGGGCTGCAACCTTAAGGGCAGAGACCACTGGGCCTTTCTCCGGTGGACCTGCTGGGTAGATTTGAACTGGCAACCTTTGGGCGAGCAGATAAGTACCCTACCAGGCCTCTTCTGAGGTGTGAACAGAACCACATCGATCTTTGCTCCTATCAATGAAAATGTGAGATTTTCCCCCAGCAGGCAGCCCCTGGTCCCCGTTTTCTCGCTTCTATCATCTCCACCTAAAATCCTGCTGAGACAGCATCTTTTATTTGCGCAAATCTAATATTTCTGGCTGATAACATTTCTGATGGGTAAATTGCTCCTTCCTTTTTGAGTGCAGGCCTGTCCCTCTGCCTTGGGACTATCCTTGCAGCCTGGGCAGGGTTCTGCGGGCCTCTTTCAGGCTCCACCACGAGCAGGCTCCTCTCTCTCAGGTTAAGTTCTCTTTCCACTACCTTAAGCTCTTCCAGCCGCCGTACTCCCTGCAACATCCCAGGCCATTGGCGTCCAGACCTGCACGACGGATGTAGGTCTGTGTGAGGCAGGAAAGGGTCTTGGCAGGTCAAGTCAACCCCGGCCAGAGTCCATCTCTAATGTGTCCTCAAGGCCGCTGGTAGAGGCTGTCTTCCTACCCACCACCCCACTGCTGCCTCAAGAGCCTGACTCAGACCTCAGCCAAACAGCTCCCAGGAGCCCCAGAATGAGGACAAAGAAGGGAAGGCATGAATCAGGGACATCGATGCCACGGCTGGTGGGTGGCCTTGTCCGGCCAGGCCTGACTCATTCGGAATGAGTGCCCCCTCCCCACACCTACCTCTCGACCCCAGGCTTTGGGTGCCTGCCATGGCCTCCCTCGGCTGGAGGGTACCTGAGAAATGCCCGTCCACCTGCCTTTCCCCCGAAGCAAGGGCGCAGAAGCAAGGAGCCTGCCCCAGGGCTCTCTGCTCAGCGCTGTGGGCTGCAGTGGGGGGATACGCCGCCGGGAAGCTGCTTGCAGGTCCTTATCCCTGTCTCTTTCTTCTGCAGACCACCAGAAGCTGGAGAGGGAGGCCCGGATCTGCCGCCTGCTGAAGCATTCCAACATCGGTGAGGGGGGTTGGGGAGTTGGGGCGACGGTGCTGAGATGGGCTTCGGTCTTGTGTGGGTGAGGCTTAAGGTTCCTGCGGGGTTCTTGCCAGACTCCCAGGCCCCCACCTGGGGTGTCCATCCCTTGTGCCTGGCGGGATGGAGAGGTTAACCAGCCCCCTCCTAGGGGAGCTGTGAAAGAAGGTGACCCCCCCAGAGCTCCCTGTGTGACCTCTGCAGAACAGGTGCTAGGATGCCACACGGGATCAAACCCCAGCGGCCTCAGAACAGCCACACAACAGCGTGGCACAGGCTTGGCCAGAGCCGAACCATGCCAGCCACAGATTGAGGTCCGCTCACCAGCTCCTGGGAGCCCCTGGTGCCCGCTTCTGTCTAGCCCAGGCCCCAGGCTGAGGACACATGTCTGGCCAGCCTCCTGGCCTGGAGAAATGTCTGTGCCCCTGGGATTTCTGAAGCCCTGGGCTGGAATGGATGTCTGGGCAGTGGGCCCACTGTCCACTGGCAAGGCCAGCACCACCTAGCAGGTGAGGCTATGGAGAACATTTTCAGAGAGAACTCGGGCTTTGGGCTTTGCCCCGACGACAGGGGCCAGCTGGCACGAGTGACCAAGGAGAGAAAGGAGCGGAGAGCTAGCCTTCTCCCGTGGCAGCCCCTTCTGCCGTGTTCTGCCCCTCGGCAGCCAGCCACTGACTGAGCCAGCGCACCTTGGAGCAGAAAGCAGTCCAGCTCCGCCTGCTGAAGGTGGAGTGTATCAAGGGATTCCAAGTTTTATTTTAAAACCGCCAGAATAAGCCAACGAGGTCGAGCTCGTAGATGCCTGCTAAGCGCCAATGACTGTGCTAGTCTGTTGAGAGTCGGGGGCCCTGGGCCCTGGTCCCCAAGCACGGGATGGCCCACCCAGTGAGGACAGGGCTGTGGCCCTGCTCCTGACAGCACTCCCACAGAGACAGGGAGGCTGCATCGGACCTGGGCGCGCTGTGTGACCAGCATGCCCAGCAGCGTCCTCCTGGGGTTGGGTCACCCTTGGTCTTTGCACCCGATTGAAGACTGGTGGCACAGTCACTGGCCAGTGTTCCCTGGAGCCCCCATGCCCTCCCTGCGCTTATACTCTTGGTCTTCGCATCAGGGCTGGGGTGGTGGACAGTGGTGGGTGGTGCGGACTTAGAAGCCAGACCTCCCAGAAGTTCTTTAACCCTATGTGGCCCACGGAAGGTAAGGCCACTGCTGAGGGTGACACCTCCTATTCTCCCAGACCCATAGTCTATGCAGTGGCTGTGGGCCCCCAGGGCTGGGCCCAGCTTCTGGAGTTCAGAGTGGATCTGGCTCCCGTAGGTAGGGGAGAACAGGGCGGGTAGGAATCAGTGTCTGCTTAGCTGTCTCTCAGCAGAGGGGCAGGACCTCGGGCCAGCGCTCACTGTGCTCTGCAGGGGACAGTCAGGGGTGGACTGCCATGTGCTCTCCTCTGCGGGGTGTGCAACCTGGACCTGTCCATATGTAGATCCTCATGAGGTTTCTGGAGTCGGTCATAATCCCTCGGTTCTTGGCTTCGCACGATGAAAGAGTTCACGCCGAAGCCCGGTTTGTAATCCAAGTGGGTTTGTAGGAAGGACAGGACACGGTTCAGGTTTTACAGTCTCCAAGGGGTTCACAACTGGGCCTGAACGACCACGTGGAGAAGAGCACCCACACGTGTGGATCTTGGGATGGGAGGATCTCAGGAGACCTGAAGCCCAAGAAGCCTAGAGGCTGAGAGCATGTGGGCCAAGAGGCTGTGGGCCCCAAGTAGACTGGAGGAGACGCATGTGCAGGGGACAGAGCCCCCTCCCCCCACCTGCCTCTGACCAGGAGCTCCCTGCCTCTCTTCTCGCCCATCCCCTGGCTGGGGGAAGGCGTGCCTGATGGTATTGATTGACCCCATTGGCTGACTTAGGCCCACCTGGGCGAAGTCATGAGCCTGGGCCTAGGTTGCTCCACCCAGGTGCACCTCCCCCCCAGCTCCAGGCTTGAGAGGACTTAGGACTTCAACCCTTACTTTTTTTTTTTTCTTTTTACCTTTCACAATTCAGTTTACAACAATCTGCCCACTGGCCTCCCAAAGTCCACACGTCCTTTCCACATGCAAAACATATCCCCAAAGCCTTAACCTATTTCAGCATCCACTTCCATCCCAAGTCTCATCTTTTAAATAATCTGAATTAGGTGTGGTGAGACCCCGGGTATAGGGAAATTCTGGATGTGGCTCATCCTGGGACAAAATTCTTCTCCACCGGGAGACCCAGGATGCCGTTTCTCTGCTTCCAAAATACAGTGGCGGGGCATGCACAGAGCACGGGAAGGAAAGAGCAAGCAGGAAGCAAGTCCTAAACTAAGCAGCACCGGTCCATTGGATCTCAAGCTTTGAAAATAGCCCTCTGGATCCCATAGGATCTCTGAGATCAAGGAGGTAGCTGCTCCCTGGGTCTGTGCTGTCCTCTCTCTAACCCCCTTCTCCTCCCCCTCCCCCACCGCCACATCCTGTGATGGTGGCATACCTGACTTCTGAAGCATCCTCGGGGTTGTCCCTGCCTTTTCATGAAAAATGACACTGGTTTGCAGCTAGGTGATCCTAAGGGTCACTTCTGACATCATATTCTAGGGGTCAGGCAGTCTCCCTTTGGTCCTGTCGTCTGTGCTGACAGTGTTGAGACTGAGAAGGTTCACTGGGTCCACAGGACACAGAACTAATCTGTTTAGCAAACAGCTGTCCACCCACACCTTGGTAGCATCTGCAAGGCATGCACGATTGCTTGGCTTTTGCAATATGGGTAGGCTTTGGAGCCTCACACTCCAGTTTCATTTTGGTTATCATTAACTCCTCGATTTAATCTTGTTCCTTCCAAACTTTGCTGTGAGCAGCCAGGAGAAAGCAGGCCTCCCCTTCCACACACTTGCTTAGAAATCTCACTGGGACCTCGGAGTTCATTATTTACAAACTCGACTTTCTAAAATGCTCCGGAACCATTCAGCCAAATTCCCTGTTGCTCTATGACAAGACTCATCTCTCTGCTAGTGTCCAGTAATTTGTTTCTCACTTTCTTCTCAGGTCTTACTAAGAAGTGCATCTAACGTTTCTATTTCTAGCAACATGATATTCATGAGAATTGTAGCGTTCTCTATAGCTCCCCTCACTTCTTTCTGAGGTCCGACAAGAACTACCTTTCACATACAAAATATGCCAGTGATCTTGCTATGGGCTGAATTGTGTGTGTCCCCCTCCTCCCCCCCCGCCCCCCCCCAAAAAAGTTGGCTTTTAAACCCTCACCCTTCATTAGGGTGATAGCAGTAGTCATAAACCTATTTGGGAATAGGTGTCCTTTGTTAAACGAACGAGGTCTGTAGGACACCAGTATGTTTTAAATCCACAAACAGTCACACACGAATGGGGTGGAAGATACATGTCACGGGATCACTTGGGAACTAAGGACTAAGAATGGAAGGTGACGAGGCACGAGAGAGAAATGCAGCCAGCACCCTCAAGGCAGACTGCTAGGCTTCTAAAGAGTCGAAGGATGCATGTGTTTGTTCAAGTCTTCCTTGCATGTTTGTTGGTTTGTTTTCTGATAGCACTGGATGACCAAGACAAGTCTCCTCAGAGCAATCGAGGGCTTTCCTACCAAGCATCTCTGTGGGGTACACTCTGCCCCCACAATCGAGCGGGTCCAAGGGGTGGTTATATAATTGAGGGGTAAAATTAAAGAGAGATCAGGCAGCGTAACGTATACGCATGTTCCCCTCTGGGACGGCCATGACTTTAGGACCCAGGTCTTCGCACAGAATATATTTCCAACCAAGGTTTATATACACCCTAGGGACATGCAAGCCCCCTAGGGAACCTCGTACATGACAGGAAGGGCATACATATAACCGGAGAGGGGAGCTGGGGATATACACACAATAGGAAGGGGTTGTCCTAGAGGCACATAGGTGACAGGAAGGCGCATACATCACAAGGGGGTGGACTTTAGAATCCAGATGGCAGCCTAATCTTGGTCTTCCGAGTTGGCTTGACCTTAGGTATCTCTGAGCTCTCCTTCAGGGGAACAACCCAGTATCCTTATCAGAAGGGAGTGCGTCCTACTCCCTTAAGGTGGAGTAGATGATAGGGCCTGATTGCCTTAGAAGGCGGCCTACCTTCAGACAGAGAGCCTTCAATCAGCTGACCTCCAAGTGACCATGTGTTTGCAAACAGCTCCTTAGATTTGGCACTCTCATGGGGGGAGGGGAGGGGAGGGCACTGCGGGGAACAACTTGGATTTCGGAGAAATGTGAGTGGGCCGCATCTCCAACGCAGGGATGTGACGGTTCCTCCAGGGCCCTTGGCCGCCCAGACAGATGATTGCTGAGAGTTTGTCCACCTACACGCTCTTCCCGGCTTTCATGTCCCCTCACATCTCAAAACCCTCCCGGCTTCTACGTGTGACGCAGGTCTAAGTACCATATGGGGAGCATAGTGGTTAGGGGTTGGGCTGTGATTGGCCAGGTTTGAAGTTCTACTTCGATCAACAGCCACCCATCCCGGATACCCACGGGCTGTTCTTCCCTGTCCTGCAGGGCCCCTGTGAGTCACGTGAGCTCCGTGGCAGTGAGCTGGGTGTGTTTAGTCACACACACACACACACACACACACACACACACGAGGTGTTAGTCACAGCAGCAGATGAACTTCTCCCTTTGTTTCACGAGCTTTTGCAAGAGTCTCACAAATGCGGGTCACTTTGAAAGAAATAAATGTATTGTCTCACTGTGCTAGCAGCCAACCCATTGCCTGGGAGGGAATGTCAGCTCAAAGCGACTCCAGAGGACAGACTAGAATTCCCCCCTTGGGACTCCCAAGGCAGTCGACTTCATGAAAGCAACTGCTACCTACATCTTCCTCTCTCAGAGCATCTGGTGGGTTCGAACCACTCTCTGCCTGGTTAGCAACTGAGCAACCAGGGTGCCCTTCTGGAGGCCAGGGGTCTGAATTCAGGGTGTCAGCAGGCCCATGTCCTATCCCACGGTTCCAGGGAGGAAGTGTGACCATTTCTGACAGTCCTGGGCGTTCATGGGTGTACATCCTACCATCTCGTTCTGTGTGTGACTCTTCACCCATTGCATGAGGAGCCAAGCTACTCCTGTAAGACCTGGTGTCAACAGATAACACCTTCAAAGATCTGAATGGGCCCATTCTCAGCCACAGGGGCTCGGACAGACTTCTCACAACTCTCTCTGTGAGAGTGTCCGTAACTGCAACGGCTCGGGGATTTGTTTGTCTGGTGCGTCCTTAGAGGGGCCCGGCGCCGTCCGAGGAGCCGAACTTGGCACCTTGACCAGACTCCTCCTCATGCCTTCATCGGAGTGACAAAGCACAGGGACACAAAGACAAGAAACAGATATCTCTGGCCTCCTGGGCTCGAAGCTTAGCAGGCGAGCAGATCCGAAATCTTCCCTGCTGGGACCAGCAGGCCCTGGGGTCAAAGGAATGACGAGAGCCAGTGGCAGGTGTAATTTTAGCAGCTTCTGCTCCCAGGGAACCAGCCTCAAGTCCCGATGTCATCAAAGACCCAGTCAGCCCAGACCCAAGAGACAGAGGCTGGGCTAGGGTCTCTCTGAGCCTTCACAGCCTCAGCTCTCAGCCCCTCTCTTCCCTGATGCTCCCTTACCAGGCCCTTGACTCTCCGTAGCCATGGTCTCCTCCTCCCACCCGACAGAGGAAGCAAGCGCTCGCTGCTGCCCTGCCACCTTATTTCCAGGTCAGCCGATTTCCAAGTCTGTCTTCTTCCAGCTCTGCCTGGGGTGTCTCGCTGATTGGCAAGGCAGGTGCACCCTGAGACCTGGGGAGACTCAAGCGGAAGAGGGCGCAGAGTTTGACAACTTGTTCCTTTTCGGAGACATTTGCCGCTGGCTTCACTGTAATGGAGGCTCTTCTAAGTACTCCCGACACACAGCCCTGCCCTCTGGGATCTCAGAGCCTCCCAGGTCCAGAGAGGGCTGACTGGAGAGGGTGGGTGAGGTGGCATGCAGAGGGAACAGGGCTCCACATGCCTCTGGGGACAAAAGGACCAGTCGCCCTGTCCCTGGGCACTCCCCTTATATGGGTCTCAGAGGGGCCAAGGAGAGCAGCCTCCCCACCCCAAGGCCCTGCGAGGCTCCTGCTGTGGGAGAACCCAGCTCACAGCCCCCCGCAGGGTGAGCTCTAAAGCAGAGCTGGGAGGTGCCAAGGACTCCCCACTCTGAGCAGACGGTGGCGCTGAGTGAGACAGGCAACCCCTGTAGAAGGGGTCTGCACCCCCCTGACACGGGCCTTCCCATGCACCCCTTCCTCCCCCGCCCCTGCCCCCCCATTCCCCGTGGGACTCAGTTATGTATTTATTTCCTGTCGGCATCTGCACACTTCCTGCAGTGTCACTGGGTGGTTCTGTTCAAATACATTTTATGACACTCTATTTTTTTTTTAAACCTAGCCCCTCCTCTTTAGCAATCATTCTGGAAAATTGGGATCTGAACCCATTTTCTTTTAGACCAGACCGGGGTCAGAGGGTGAGGGAGGTGGGGGGTGGGGAGCCGGCACGTTTTTGAGTTGGAAAAGTCGATCCCACAACGTGCCCCTCAATGTAAGACAATGTAAATGTATTCATTGGAAAGGCAGTGTAAAATGCATCCATTTGAGAGCCACAAATCCATGTCTCTGAGCACAGGAAACCACCATGGTCTGAGTGGCAGCCTCCACGCAAAGGAGCCGCAGTGTGCTGAGCCCGGGGCTAGGTCATTGAGATGAGTGCCCGACTGCTTTCAAAACAGTATTTAAAATATTTAAAATGCCAAACCCACCACAGACGCCCCTCTGGGAGATGACCTGGGGTGAGGACTTGTCTGGGCCCAATGAGCCAACAGAGATGGCGAGAAAGCTCTAAAGAGAGAGAGAGAGAGAGAGAGAGAAGCCGGAGACCCAGATCCCTGGAGTCTGGGGGAAAGGAGAGGACCCTACCTCCTCTCCCACTCTTAATACTTCAGCTTAGGAAGGTATCCAGGGAAGACACCGGGGTGGGAGCACTCTTCAAAGGGTGCTGGACTTGCAGAAGCCCAATGAGTTTGATGGGGTCAGGAGGGAAGGAATTTTTGTTTGACTCCGGGCAACAGAGGGTGCCAGGCTCCCCTGGGCTAAGGTGGGGGCCGGTGCTGAATCGGGGTGTTTGGGAGGGCTGACTTGGTCCTGGATACCAAGCTTGGGAGGGCCAACTGTTTGTGTCAGACGGATCAGCAGCACGGTGGGCACCTGCTCATCGGTGGGGCTTTGCAGAGGCAGGGAGAGGGGACCCACCCTTGGAGCTGAGCTGGTGGAGGACACGGTGCTGGGGGTCTTCGCTTTCTGAGAGAGGGCTGGGCTGGAGGGAAGGCCTGGCCGCCTATCCTGAAGCAGAGACCGAAGTGGTCGGGGGAAGGGGAAGGAAGGAGGCCACAGACAAAGCAGTGCAGACTCACAGCACTCCTTCTTATGGCCATGAGGATGTCGGGGCCTTTCCCATGCAGGGTGGTTGTGAAGTGTCTCCTGGGGGTGGCCGGGGTCTTTCTGGGGAAGCCACCAAGCACGCAGGGAAGGACAGCCCAGCGATGGCTCCCACTGTTGGGCAGGGGCCTCGTCAGGACTCACTCGGCACACTTGGAGCACACCTGCGCAGCTGCCCTGGTTTCGCCATCATCATGGGCGCCAGCGGCTGGTGCGTGCGGCAGAGCAGACACATGCTTCTCATCTGCAGGACTGAGGTGTCAGGGACAGAACTCGTGGCGAGGGCGGAGAGGAGGGGTCCTGTACTGCCAGGGGGTTCCAGCATGGGAGCCCTGGATGGGGAGCTCAAGGGGCTGAGCTGACCCTGGCTTCCCCAGGGGGGCACTGGCAGGTGACCCCTAGAAACAGCCAGGGGCACAGCTCCTTGAAGCATGGAACCCAGAGAATGCAGATGCAGGGTGAAGGAAGCTTGGCGGTGGGTGGGGCAGACGCCGGCACCGGGGCATGGAGGAGGCTGGCAGCCCAGCCCTGGGGAGCGC
>PVJH01012210.1:0-65381 GCA_004026705.1 Nesogale talazaci
AGAAGATGCAAAATATCGTCTTTGTGAAGTAAGCCAATTGACCCTGGTATTCTGATTCTAAGAGCCTGAGTCTCCAAGCTCAATGATTTATGCCTTTAAACTGTTTGGTTATGACTAAGAGAATTTTCTAAACTTTGGCCCGGTGATGCTCCACCACATGCCTGGATGTATTTAGCAGCAAACGTAAATACACATATGATTAACTTGACATTTTCAGACTGTTCCCTGAAACAACCTTGGTGCAGAATTCCATTAAGGGATGCCTTAGCACTCATGAAACTTTTCTTCACTTTGGAAAGTTGGGGCACACTGTCATCTTCCACGTATATTTGCCCAGCAAGTCCGTGGCAGTCAAACTGATTCTGACTCATGGCAAACCCATGTGTCAGAGAGTGGAACTGAGTTCCATGGGGTTTTCCGGGCTGTTCTCTACATGGAGGCAGTTTGCCAGGCCTTTCTTCCAAGTTGCCCCCTGTGGATTCCAACAGTCCAGTGCACACCATGTGCATTATAGCAATGATTTCAATAACAGCAACAGGGATAGTAGGAGCAATCATTTATTCAAAGCTTGTTGTGCTTCTGGAATTTTCTCATATTTTTCTGATAACAAGCCTAAGAAGCAAAAACCCGATTAGCCTCATTTTGCAGTATAGAACAAAGCCTTAGATAAATAATGGTCACACAGCCATTTGAAGACTAGCATTTGGAGGTGGGATTTGAACTTCAGTCTTATCTAAGAAAGTGTACCTGATTTTCTTAGTGTACCGTGCTGCCTCCCTCTCTCACATGTGCACACGTGCACATGCCCACACACCCACACCCTCCTCTGGATTCGATGTGTGCGTATCAGTCTAACAGCAATGGTAAATCTTACAGCAAGACATTCTATTTTGGTTTTATTTACATTTTTAATCATTCAAAACAAAATGCTGAAAGCCCCCCTTGGGCTCTTTTAAAAGATGGAAATATGTCTCGCTGGGGCAGGAATTTTCCTTTGGCGTTTCTAGAGCCTCGTGTTTTCACTGTGGAGACATCCCCTTGTCCAAGAATATAAATACTTGCCTTGCAGCTTGTATAACTCCGGTGGAAGGGGCTCTACGGAGGATTTAGGGAGCGTGTTAATGTGGAAATGGAGCCGAGAGCGCCAGAAGGAGAGTTTGAGGAAATGAAGAGCTTCAACCAGGAATAGTTTTACACTAAGACATAAAATAAACATTTTAAAAAAAATGTTTATTGTGAAAGGGCGCTCAGAAACCTAAGTCTCCTAGGCCCAAGAGCATGTTGGAAATGGAAGTAGAACAGAAACGATCTGCCCCCGGTGGCAGGGGGAGCCATGTACTTTCACGTTAGGCATCAAACTTCTCTTAAATAATGATTGCCGGTCACAAGTGAATACTTTTACCTCATCAGGTACTTTTATTTATTAATTTTTTTTTGGGGGGGGGGCGGGCATCACTGCTCTCTGGTGGGAGTTGGAGGCCCAGCCTTGCTCCTGGAGAGCTGCTGCTGGATATGAGCCTCCAACCCAGTGTACCCCACACAACCACTACGCCACCACCGGGGCTCAGCCCCTCAGTTACCATTAAAGGAACACGTGCGTTGTGCCCCCTCCACCTTGATGTGATTGAGAGCGGGAATTCAGTCACATAGATGCTCCCTGTGGCATGTGAACGTGCGATCATCTTATTCCTGCTCCTAGAGACGACAGTTTGATCTTTGTCTGAGAAGGGCCTCGTTCTCATCGCAAAACTAAGCAAACATGAGAAAGCCATCGCGTCGCTGTCTCTTCTCTCTGTCCCCAGCAGCTCCGCAAGGACCCGGGCCGCTTCTCAGAGCAGCGGAGGGGACAGCAGTGGTGAGGGAGAGGCCCTGCATGCCCATCTCCTTTGGGCCATGGGCAAGTCCTCCCCCTGGCCTCTATCATCATCTTCGTCAGAGCAGTTTCATGCTTCTGCTTCTGCAGCCCTCCATCCAAGGCCGCCTTTCAAGGCATGGTCCCCCACAGCAACCCCAGGATTCCTGCCAAGCAGTTTGAAAGCGGAATGCCTTCCCATGCGCTCCAGTTCCTGGGGACTGTGTGTGTCAAAGCAGGACCTGGTGCCGCGGGGCTTTCCGTGGCTGACGCTGTAGACGTGTCGCGCCCCTGTCTTCCCAGAGACCTCAGGGAAGACACACACCTCCTACCTGCTGGTTCCCTGCCCAGCAGGTAGGCTCTGTGCACCACCCAGGAACTCAAATCAGTCGCTGTTCCATGAGTCCCAGCTCGTGCTGTGTAGCAATGCCTGCTGCCAGATTTGTCAAGGCTATTTCTTTGGGGAGCAAGGAGGCCTTGCTCCAAGGGTCCCTGTGGGTGGACATGAAACCGACTTTTCCACTAGTGGTAGAGGGCCTTCTCAGTTGACACCACTAACTGGTTTCAGAAAGGGCATAAGATGGGAAGACTGTGGAAGGGCAGGGGCTCCCCCAACACTCTTCCCTTGGAAGCTATCTTCCTTTCTCCAGAGAGGCAATGAGACATCACTTGGATCTCTCAGGACTCCACGGATGCTTACTGCCCATAAAGGGCTCCTGAGCTTGGAGGAGCCGCCCTATGAAGAAACTTGGGCCCTGGGAACATTGCCTCTGTTGTATATGTGTTTTCCTTGTGTGTCCTGGGCTGCACCATAAGATCTGAAGAGACCCACAAAGGCAACGGCTTCCCTCCCACACACATTGATTATTTAAACAAGAAAATGCCCTGCTAATCTTGAGAGATGCCAGGGTTTTTAACACATGAAAGGTACCCAGTAAATATTTAAAGAAAATACAGACCATAGGTCCTCTAATGAATTTTCTTGCTCTTCTAAATGACATCTGGCAAGATGGCCAGCGTGGTGGCGGTTTATTTCATCTAAGCTTCTCATTCAGGTTTACGCTCCCCTCGCCGTCAGGCCTCGGTTTGAGCTTAGACTGCATGTTTAATTGAAGAGGACATAATTTTCACACATACAGCAAAGATTTGATGAGGCTCTGAGGTTTATGGTGGCCATTAAAGTACCGTGGCTGCTGGCAAAAGCCCAGAAAATGTCTAAAGCTAAACCAGATGTGATTAGCAAATTTCAAGAATTATCAGGCTCCAGTTCTCCAGACAGGCTCAGCCTTTCAGAAGAAACTCATTTCAAAGCCTGTTAAGCAGCATGGAGCATTCATTGGACTATCCTGAATGGGGCTAGCCATGCTCGTGATAGGTTGTGTACTAAAGCATGGCACATCCATCCTATGGAGGTCACTGATACATGTGGCATTGTGGCAGTGAGCATCTCTCCAGGAAGACAAGAAGTTTGAAAAGCATCTTCATGCAGGTGGACTGGCAAGGGAGTGGTGATAACATCAACCACCATCTGAGTGATTGTTACCTGTCAGCTGCTGGCCACGAATCATTTCCTCATAAGACGAGGACACTGCAGAGCGCGGTGTCACAAGTGATGAAATAGCCAAATTTCCAAACTAAAGGAGGAGTCTAGTTCAACCTAAGCATCTCCATCAAGATGGAGATGGAAACCACCATCAGCTGGAAACCACCAGCCACTCTGGCCAAAGATCAGAAAAGAAAGGTGCGTCGTCAAATCATAAAAGCCTTGTGGAAGTATAAGTGGCAGAAAGCGGGTCCCTGAAGACACAGAAAGAACCTCCTTTGTCTGGGTCGAGGTAGGAGAAGTACAGGGCAGGTAGGCTGTTAGAACAAATAGATAGGGCATTGTATAGGATTGAGAATGTGGACTTTGGAATAAGATGTTTCCATTTTTACTGGCTTGGGGTAAATAGGAACTTGTCAGATAGCCTAAACATAAACTCTCCATGCTCTTATCTGTGAAGTGGGATAATTTTAATGCCTACCTTCTGGGAAATAGTGACTGCATGGCCCCTTCATAAGGGCAAGTCTCCCCACCGTCAAGTCATTTTCAATTCACACTGACTAGAGTGCCGAGACTGTAAATCTTTAGAAGAACAGTCAGCCTCCTCTTTTTGCCCCAGGTGAGTCAGACCAGCTGACCCTGAAGGCAGCAGAGTTGTATGGAAACCACCAAAAAAGGGGATCAGAAGTGTGCTGCTTGACCTAAAAAGGCTTCCTTTGTGAAGTCGGGTCCATGTTACGGAGGAGCAGCCTGGCTGGGTTTGCAGTGTCTCCTTCCCACAGACTCATACTGTTTGCTCCACGGATTATAAGTTCTTGATGTCTGGGAATAGATTCCATGCTTTCTTGACTCTTCTCTAGCCCTGATAGCAGAGTGGTAAAACATTGGCCTGCTGATCTCGGACACCCCCAGGGGAAGTTCTACTCTGTTCTCTGTGGTTGCTATGGGATCACTTCATGGCAGTGATCTGGGAGCTTTGGGCCCCTAAGTGAGATAATAATGTTTATTTAATTGATCCTATAACCCTCTAAGCAACAACTGGATGTGGGGGGGGTCAGAGGACTAGGTGCTTTCTCTCTTACTCTTTGGCCTTGTTCTCTGGTTAGGACTCTCAAGGTATTCTTAAAGTAGGGCAGAATCCTAACCATAAAGAGGTCCACACCCTAAGACCCAGCATTTGAGGCTATGCTAGTTTACATGGAAAACGGGTCTTTGCAGATGTGACTTTGAATGTGGATGGCTATGAGAGTTGCAGATTATCCTGGGTTAGCTGATGACATCAAGGTAGAGTCTTGTGCTCAGAGGGAGATACGATGCCTGACTGGAGACATACAGGGTTACTGACTTTGAAGATGAAGGGAGGGAGCCACGAGCCAAGGAAGGACTCATCATGAACTAGGAAAATGCTTTCCTTAGATCCTTCAGAATGGAATGCAGCCCTACCTACACCTTGAATTTAGGTCGTGAGACCCACGCCAGCCTTTGAACACATAGAACGATAAGGTCACAAAGCTGTGCTATTTTAAGCCACTAACACTGAGCCAATTGGTTACAGCACCAATAAGACATGGACACACTATGCTGCAAGTCCTTCATTCTGATGGTGCTGCTTAATACCTGTGATACACACATGCACGCGCGTGTGCGCGTAACCACACATGCATCATAAGCTTGTATGCACTGAGCTCATAAATGTAGGCTCTCCCAAGTGGTGATACACACCAGTATTACATGAAACGTTAATTTCTGCTCACTGTAAAGGTTTCTCCGGTCAAGTAAAGCTGAACATAATCTGTGATAAAATCTTAACAAAGGGAGCACAGTGAACGTGAGCTTATGAAAGGCCCAAGAGAGAGTTCAGTCCTAGTCATGTAGAACTTCCCACCTTAAAGCATGAAGTGTTACTTTCCCCCACACCAAACACTTCTTGATATCTCACAGAACAGACATTCTGTGAAATATAGTTTAAGAACATACCTCCTGCCATCAAGTTGGCTCTGACTCTCTAGGGTTTCCAACATGACAAATCTTCCTGGGAACCTCACCATCCTCCCAAAGGGCAGCTGGGGCCCTGGACCCAGCAACCTTGTGCTTAGCAGCCCAACCGCCAGCACCCAGCAACAGGAGACAGATCGTGTAAAAATGTTTAAATAAAGCATCTCTAAGAACGCTGTTGGTGGTTACATCATCACCACTGGGTGACCCTCACAGGAGGAGAGGAGACAGACAAGTTATGACCCTTGACCCTTAGTCTTGCCCTCAAAGCTCCCTTGGAGCTGTCTTTGTGGGTTTGCACTCTGTGTGAACAAACGCACTGGGTCGAACCCTTGCTGACCTCAGGAGCCTTGAAAGACAAAATAGGCAAAGTGACACTCGTGCTACTCACAACTGTTTTGGTATCATCGCCTCAAGATCCGCATTTGTTTGGCCTCATCTGGTTCATGATTCTGAAAATCCGGCCCTGGTCACAGAAGTAAAGAAAGTGGAATGAATGCTAATTGCAGCCTGAAACAGGAACTCTCCAAATAGCCCTTGGAAGGTTTATTTAATAATAACAATTCATGACCCTTTGGGGCTAACAATAAAATCTCCAAACCAAACTCATTGCCATCAGGTGGCTGCCAACTCATGTGCCTTATTACTACCAAATCAACTCCTGTGTACTAAGTCTTACATTATCAACCCTATTATTACTTATTAAACAGTGAAAAAGCAAGTCGCCGTCGACCTTCCAGATACTGATAACAGTAGCTGAGATTCAAAATGGTATGTGTATGTGTTGATTCTAAAATGATTCTGATCTTATCTTCTCTTGCTTTGTAAGTCTGCATATGTGAATGTATCCATTCTTATGGACCAGCTGGAGGATATGTAGCACTTAGACAATTTTGGAGAGGCCAGAGTCTCCAATGACTTTTTGATATCTGCCATCACTGTATTTTTCCTAACATGGTTAAGCCTCTGAGCTGCCGTGGTAAATGCCTACCATAGGCAACCCGTACACATTAGGGTTTCTGTCATGAGTTTGAAGAGGCATAGTCTTTCTAGACCAACTTGATATTGAAGTACACACACTCCTCACTTTCTTGGGCATTTTCATTCCCTGTGTCCTTACTTTAGCGATGTGACTGGATTAGGCTACAACTATCCAGATACTCTATTTTGTCTAGATCAGTACCTGAATGGCCCTCCTCAAAATCTGAATTATAAGAGGTTATAAGCCCATAAACACATTAATAACTCAAGGAAGAGAGGTTTCTTTTTTAAATCAGATCTCCTATATGAAGATGACAGAGTGAAGTCACTCATTTAATTCTGTTCCTTTTGAAAGGTAGACCAAGAAGATTCATGAAACAGTTACATGGTGGCAGAAGGGCACTATAAACACAATCAGCTAACGTGGAAGAGCGAAATGAGAGAGGGCATGAGCAGGCACCATTAAATTATTTGTTTATACAACTTTCATTAAACATTTAAAAAACCCAAATAGCAAAATCCCTCCATATACACAAACCTACACTTATAAAACTAGGAAGCAAGAATATTTTCAAATGGCCGTTTACCATGAGCCTGGACAGAAAGTGATATAGTAGAAATAGTGTTAACTATTTAAACATACGTATGAAATTTTGACAGTCAACACTAGGTTAAAAAAATAAGCAACCATCAAATTTTCTTGTAGGTAGGTTAGATTAATGAGGACTAACAGTGTCATTTTGTCTTTTAAGTTGTTGTATTCTTTTAAACATTAATTACTATGAGTCAGCTGGACTGTTTACATGTTGGGATACCTTTCCTGTCAGGAACAGCATGGTAAGCCATTGAATCCTCTCTCTTACTCTCCTGCATAGTGGAAACAATTATCTCCTTTATCATTCAGCTCATTTACTTTAATGAACAAATTAAGAGTCCAGGAAAATAAGTGGGTAAGAAATTATTGCTTAAGCGATGAAGGGTATGGCATGAGGTGGAGTTTGAGACTCACTGCTCAGGTGACATTGGAGACCCATCTTCAGGAGAATGAGTATCATTAGTGTGATGGGGAGGGATGTGGAAGCAGTTTTGCTGCTCTAATGGCAAAGCTAAGGGTTGAACCAGCATCACAAGTCCACATGGCATCTCCTGCATGATCTTGCCCTTGGCTAGTTATTTTCCATGTGATCAGAGGGTCATCTCAAATATCAAAATTCCATGTACATCTGTCTATCTGATGTCCTCCTGTCCTCCTATAACCCAGTTAGTTGACTGTAGGGTTGACTCTGGAAAAGCTCATACCTGGCAGTGTTAATCTACTAGAGGATGCTCCACTATGAGTTACTGGGTGAAAAGAAGGATTCTGTCCCGGGTTCCCAGTCCAGCTCTTTGGTGTAACTTTGCCCTGCCACCATCCTCGGTGACACTGGCTCCTCTGTGGTCAGGAATCCATATATCAATCTGTCACTCAAATCCAAACATGACCATTGGCTCTGCTCTATGAATTCTGCCACTTACTGATGTATCCCTTTCAAGTATTTATTCAGTTGAAATAACCACAGGGAGTGTCTGGGGGCCTGCAGAACTCTCCCTATGAGTTGACCTGCATTCAAACCCCACCAGCCCCATGAAACACCTGACCTACATAACCTCAATTCTGACTGAAGATGTGTAGGAACATTTTGGTTTTTCTGAAACTAATGTCATCCCAGAATAAGGATCCAATGAACCCCAAAGTCTGATAATTTACTATTCCCATGTCCAGCTCCCCTGATAAAAAGTAGTTCTCTTTTGGGGAAGTGAAAAGCAGGATTCACAGTATATATTTTCGACAGTTTGAAAGGCCTCTCACTCAAGGGTTATGGCTCTCGCCTTCCTTCATGTGATCCTGGGCCTTCCAATGAGCCCAAGTCTGGGAATTAAGGTACTGTGACTCTCTGAGTTGATGTTTCATTCCAGTTAGACCCTGTTCATTTGACCTAGAACTCAGGGCATTTGCACGGAAAATAGATTCTAAGTTAATCTTATCCTCAACGATGAAGACCCTTGCTTTCCAAAGTTCTCTAATGGTTGTTCCTCTGGTTCTGTAGAGGCTGAATTCTACTCTGAGGTAGGATGATGGTAAGTTCTCATTGTGTTCATTCTGACACGTAGGGACTCTGTATGTGCTCCATGGAACAGCTTCCTTGAGTTTTTCAGGCTGTGACATTTCAGAAACAGATCCCTAAGCCTGCCTTCCAGTGTGCCCTTGAGTGGGTTCAAACTGTCAAGCTTTGGATTAGTAGCTAAACCCTTAACTGTGCCATGAGTGACGTCTTACCCTGGAGCAGGAGGTGACTTTGGAGCACTCAGACTCAAGTGTGACACTGTGGGGGTGCCAGGATTGAATCAATCTCAACTCCAGAGACCCCGCTAAACTGGATTTTCAGGCAAAGGAACTTTGGAGGCCGGGGCAGGGCAGGGGTGGGGGGTGGGGATGGGGAGGATGTAGAAGCATGTCTCCAATATTGTATGGGGTATAGGTACATTTGCCTTTCTCAAATTCAGCTTCAACTTCGTGTCCTGTCTTTTATCTTGTGTGTCTGAAGAGAATTTAAAAGCAACAATAAAGCCAACTGCAAGTTGGTTTCCTTTTTTATTGTCAGCATCCAGTGGTGATTCCAAACAATGTCAGTTATAAAAATCCTCTTTCCTGCCAAGGTTGACAAGGGACACAGGTTCTGGAACTGTGTCCAACAGTGTGGGTGGTTGTCCATTTTCACTCCCTCCAGTGACAGGAGTTAGCATTTCACGAGCACTGTCTAAATACCAGCACGCTGGCTTGCCTCATGGCTCGTTTCTTCACCCTCCTTCAAGGAGGGATGATTCCTTGCCATGTACCAGGAAGTGGAATCAACTCTGCAGCTACCTAGTGGCAGAGCTGAGGTTGGAACCAGGCTGCCTTGATGCCCGAGCTTGTGCTCTTCCCGCTGTGCCCTGCCCCGGCCCTCGCTGCTTAACCGGGCCACCGAGGATGCTACCTCATGAAGATGGAGGCCCTCTTTCTTCTCCACTCCGCCCTCTACAAAGATGCTGCAGATAAAAACCGGGCTTTGGTATTTCCTTGTCTCTACTTATAACTGCTCTGTCTGCTATGATCGCTGCCCTCTTGCTTCTTGCCCATCAGTCAATCTCTTTCTCGTCGTCTCTCTGTCTGTCCTTGTCCGGGCTCACATGTTACCCCTTCACAAGCCAGGAGATAAGCAAAGGAGATAAGCAGAGTGAGCCCTGGGTACCCAGACTAATGGCTCAGGACGCCGGGGCCACCTCCAGGCCACCTGGACAGTTTTTGGACCCCATTGTTATCTCTCCCGTGGCATGTAATTGGGGAAATTACCTCTAATAGGGCTCCTGACACAGACGAGGCAGCTGAGGGAATCTTTCAGGACTTGTCAAGTCACAGGCAGCACAGACCGCTCCTCCTGGGCTCAGGACCAGACTTGGCCCGGAGGCAGTGACGACTTCGATGGACCCAGCTTTGCCAAGCCAGCGGCTTTCTCTCCAGAAGAGGAGGTGTTTCCGGAGAGAGCAAGGCAAGAACCATGAACCGGGGCGGCTGCTGAGCGCGAGGACCTGGCGTGAGCTGTCTGGCGCCAGCAGCGAGAGAGCAGTCACGGAGCACACTGATGCAAGACTTCCGAGAAGAGAAGGCTGATGGAACACACATTTCGGGTTTCCACTTTTGGCCCTCCACCCCCCTCCCCCTCTCCCCCTCCGATTACCCCAAATGAGTAAAGTGAGTGCTTTTCAAAGCATTAAGTCACGAGCACAAGGGGAGAAGAGTGGGAAAGCAGAATGCAAACTCCGAGGCTCCAAAGGACGCAGCAGTGCAGGCGCGGAGTTTAGCCAGCTCCAGGAGCGGGGAGAGCTGAGGACCCGTAGGCTTCCTGGACGAGAATCCTAGCTTACCAAATCAAGGGTGGGGCTGAGCCCCGGTGGCGTAAGTGGTTGAGTGCGGAACTGCAGCCCGTGGGCTTGGCGGTTCAAATCCAGCGGCGCCTCTCAGGAGCGGCACTGGGTAGCGCCCACCCACGACCACCAGAGGCAGTGATGCCCACACACACACACACACACACACACACACACACACACACACACAAAAAGGACTGTGGATTTATACCATCTAAAAGTCATCCCAAAGTAATTGACGTGATTCTACCAAAGCGATGATGGACAC
The DNA here is from genome assembly GCA_004026705.1 of Nesogale talazaci. Taxonomy (NCBI): domain Eukaryota; kingdom Metazoa; phylum Chordata; class Mammalia; order Afrosoricida; family Tenrecidae; genus Nesogale; species Nesogale talazaci. Next base: position 10,585 of record PVJH01012210.1, read on the forward strand.
GGGTTTTCTAGTGTCAAAGGCCCTCAGAGAACTCTACACAACAGAGTAATCCAGAATGCTACACTTGTGGTGAAAAGTTTGATATTCAGATTAAAAAAAAAAAAACCCAACTTAAACACTTCTAGGAAAGTAGGGGCAGGCGTGGATAGGATAGCATACACAAGAATAATCAATAGGAAGTTAGAATCCACTCTCGGACTTTTCCAAGGCGGCACCGGTTGCTGGAAATGAACGATCGTGCCCTTCAGACTTCAAAGGCAAGTCATTCCCACTCCTGCTTCCTAAATGGAACTGCAGAATCCTACATGTAACTGGTCAAGTCGGTGCTCCATTTAAAACACTCCATGCCCGGTAGGTTCTCAAGAAGCAATCACCCTTAAGGAGGCGACCAGAGAATATGCTCTACCAAGAAAGGGGAAGACTGGGTCATGGAAAGTCAGGAGCCCACCAAGATGGGAGCTCACAGGGATCTCCAGTGCAGAAGACCCAGGGGGAAAGCCAGGTCCAAAGAGCAAGTGCATTCCAGATCAGAGTAAATAGAAACAACCCTGGAGACATTTTTTTTTAAGGGATGTGCACTTAATGGATCTTATATATCTGAACATTTTGATAAGAGATCTACGTCATTAGCAATGGGCCTGGTGTTCACTTTAGTGAAGAACACATAGAAAACAGAACCCATTTGAAAAAGAAATCATTAGCTTTGGAGATGGAGGGTGAGGAGAGTTGGGGGCCTAAAAGTTACCTGTGCGTTTTTTGCATTGTCATCATGATGTGAATAGGAATATTGAGGTGAGATGGCAGGGCTGAGAAGGGGACACAGAAGTAACAGTGACTGAGAGGAAAACGATCTAAATGATGCCTTATGCCAGATAAACAGAAAATTCTTTAAGGTACCCATAGTAACTTAATAAAGATAATGGAACAGGCAACATTGGTAAAAATGCTGTCCTCCAGTATACGATATGAAAAAGTAATAACAATTTGTAAATTATTAAGGGTTCAAGGGGGAGTGGGGAAGGAGAGGAAATATGGGGAGCTGGTACTGGAGGCCTAAGTGGAGGGAGAATGTTTTGAGCATGGCAATGGCAACAAATGTGCAGATGTGGTCTGCATACAACTAACGTATGTATGGATTGTGATGGGAGTTGTATGAGCCCCCAATAAAATGATTTATATACTTAAAAAGAGAGGCGCTTATACCAAAGGCTCAAGTAGAAAATATTTGGAAATGAAGATGGCAACATATATGCAAATATGCTTGATACAAATGATGCATGGAATGTTATAAGAGCCCCCAGTACAATCATTTTTTAAAATGCTGTCCTCAAGTCGATTCCCACTCACAGCAACCCCAGGAGGGCCTCAGAGACTGGAAACATTTACCCAAGAAGGCAGTGGCATCTTTCTCCCATGGAGCAACGGGGTGACTGTCAACAGCAGCCCAGTGCCTTACCCACAACACCACCAGGGCTCCTTCTGAGCAAGAAGAAAGTAGGGGAAATTGTTGGGCTGGAACTAGAGAGCTGCTCTTCTTCTTCTTCCAGTGCTTTTACTCTCTCAACAATGCACATATATAATACCGATAAGCACACAAAGGAAAACAGATGGAACGACACACTAAAGCTTGTGGAAGTGGTCCTTTCATGAAAGGGCGAGAGCAGAGGCTGGTAAGCTGAAAGAAGATTCAGGACTTGCAGGTTTAGAGTTGATTCCAAACCGCACAAGAAGACTTTATCTACATTGGCTTTGTTAAACCACTTTAACCTCCGCAAGCCTCCACGAGCCTCAGCCGGAAACGGAGAGATGGCCACACTTCTCTCCATTTCGTGTTCCAGCACCCTATTACAGGGCTCAGGGGGATGAAGTGCTTCAGAAGGTGTGGGAAATATTCATGACGCTCATTCATAAGCCATACAGTGTGCCGCCTGCCCGCCTCACACTGGTGTATCTGAAAGCAAGGATGGGAGGGCCTGATCCATTAGGACAAGTCTGTCTCATTTATCACCTCTTAGGAAACTGCAGCAGACATGACTTGACTAATGACTGACCATGTCTAATTTACGACCTCCTTCCTCCTTCGCCGTGGCCGATTTGTCCGTGGCAGTAGTCGGCTGAGTCCGAACGCCAGTGTAAGGCTGGATACATTAGCCAGAGTCCCGACCATGTTGCCATGGTTTTAAAAATATTTAGTTCTGAAAGCAAAGTTTTAGAAATAATAAAAAAAAGAAAGAAGGAACTTTGATATGATTTATTTTTGTAAAATGATTTCAACAAAACAGACCCAAGGCAGTGGGTTAAGCATTTCAGAAAGGCAGTGGGTGTGAAATATTGATCTGCGAGGTGACTTTGGATGCAAAGCATTCAATTAAGGGCAGCCTTGTGGGGAAAGGTCATGCCTTTCCCGAATGGAATGCCTTCAAAGACAAGTTGCGCCAAAGGAGAGAGGTTACGGAAACTGAAACCTGATTCATCCGTTTAATTAATGGAAGAAGTGTATGTTCTCCTTTGAAGCCACCGCTGTGACATATCTAGGTGGGAAGGATGAGTTATAGTGTCCTGATTTCCTCTTCTCCATTTACACTCTCTCTTTCTACCCTTTATTTATAAACCGGCTCCGTTGATAGAATTTTTGCCTCCCCCCGACACACATGCACACACTTTGACAATGAAACAAAATATCGAAATGAAAGCTTTCATCATGGAAAAGTCTGAGTCACAGGTCCAGAATTCATATCTTCACTTCATAAGCTGTGAAACCCTTGGCAGGTCACTTGGCATTTTCTGCTTAGTAGCCTCGTGCAAAAAAAGGACGCTATCCCAGCCTGCCCCACTGGTCACTCATGAGGATTCACTGGGTGCATGATGGAAGACCCTTTGCAATGTATAAGCCAAAAATCTAATGCTTATTCTGGAGTCTCCTTGTGCCCCCGGTCCATACCTGAATCCAGTCTGCTAGTAAGTCCAGGGGACTCTGCCTTCAAAACCCATTTGGACACTATCTCTTGAGCTCCATTTCCACATGCTTTGAGTTGAGCATGAACTCCTGACAGCTTTCCCCGTGTCTGCCCTTCCGTTCCTTTGAATCCCATCCCCGCTCACCAGAGAGATGGTAGCCCACGTTCTGTTGCATTTGTCGCTCTACAAAACTGCCCATTACCACACTCTGCACGTTTCTACGTGAGGTGGCTACTTCTGCCTCTCCATCCTCATCCTGGTAGGCCACCCGCCTCCACCTTCCCCACCACAGTCTAGACCAGCGGTTCTCAACTTGGGGGTCACAACTCCGTTGGGAGTGAATGACCCTTTCACAGGGGCCACCTGCTTTATAACAGTAGCAAAATGATCGTTGTGAAGTAGCAGCAAAGATAATTTTATGGTTGAGAGGTCACCTGGTCTAGACTCATAAGAATTCTCTCTGCTTCCACCTGATACACTTGCTTGAAGACGTTGGTGGTAACCATGGCAGCCTTTTAGCCTCCTCTTATCACACTCTTCTCACATTTTCCCTGGTCTGGGGCCTTTCCTGGCACTCCAATCTAAAGCCATCTCCCAGCACTTTCTGACTACCTCCTTCGTTCTCATTTATATATTTTCTTTCTCTCCCCACTAGAAATTTATTCAGGGTTGGGATGTAAGATGAGGGGTCTTCAAAACTCATGGAGGGGGGGAAAGAATTGAAAAGAGATGGGATATTTCCCTAAACCGTTTGAAGCCCCTTCATAGGGCTTCTGATCATTTATATCCACAGTGACGGGACCTGCCACATGATCACTGCCCAGACAGTCTTCTTCGAATGAAGCAAATGAATGCATGAATAAATGATAGAGAAGTTTCAGTGTATTTCCAGTAATTGCTGACATTACAAGTGGGGAGAAATTGCTTTACTTCTATATGGCCAAAGAGGCATCAATAAATAGAAGTTTTAGGAAATCAGAATGCAGAGCCGCCCTAAGATGGCAAAAATGATGGTTTTCTGACATAGCAGTTGCTTCACTATTGATTCCATCTAAATACTACTGAAGATTCCATTATGGCAGCAGAGTGAGGAGATAAAATTTGAAGAGAAAAAACCAAGACCAAGACCAACCCTGCATTTCTAGGATTCTTACCCATTTTGTACTGTTTCCATATACCACCTGCAGTTCTTATTTAGCAAGGATAATTGCATTCTTTCCTAAAAGCTAGAATTCTATTCTTAAAGCCTCTAGAAATTGAAAAGTCAACTGTGCAATGATCCTGGGTGTTCTTTTCCTAAGTGAACATTTAATTCCATTTTGGGGAGTCCTTATAGTGTAATAGGTTATGTTGGACTGCTAACTGCAAGGACAGACTGTGGCCCCCACCAAAAGCTCCAGTGGGGAGAGATGAGCTATCTCCTTCCATAAAGATTTCCCATCTCTAAGAAAATAATAATCTTTTTTAAAAGAAGGAAAGATTTCCAAATCCAAAGGGATAGTTTTATTCTGCCCTAATGTATCATGAGTAGAAGTAGACACAAAGGCAGAGCACAGGATAAAAATCTGACACGGACCCTATATCTGTAAAATCCTGAAATGTACCCTTGGGAGAGGTACTCTCTGTAGTGCAATCAGTTAATAGAATAAAGTATCCCCAAATCAAGAACCCTAGGGAAGCACACATCTCTTAACTTAAAATAAGTTTAAAGAATGGCATCATTGTCTTCTGATGCAGACCTTCAACCTTTTCTGAAATGAGGTAACTGTTGAATGGAGTGCTGTGAGCCTACACTTACTGCACATCTATAACAGGTCATCTCTGAGTTCCCTTTAGCTTCTAAGTTTTTAAGTGGAATTATAACTCTTAGAAATATCAGCAGCAGCCCTTTATTAGCTGTTTCTGGTTAGGCTCAGTTTTTAATAGCTGTTTAGCTTATCCAGATTTTTAATACCCTTTTAATTTATATTTTAGAATGATTTTATATTTATAGGAAGGTTGCTGATACAAAGCTTGTGGAAAACTCCTGTTATATTTTCATTCTGTTTCTCCATGAACTTTTTTCTCCCACCAAACTGCTAACCAAACCTGCCCCCACTTAGATTCCAAGATCCCAGGAGACTGGGTGCACTCGGCATGGCAGGTCTGTAGACCAGAAGCTTTGTGAAGTCCTCTCACAGCCCAATGAGTTCCCCAATATCCCTCTCCCAGTTTCCGTCCTTGTTCAGATCTGACATCGCCTTGTTCTATGTGTCTAAACTCAGAAACTTAACAGGAATGCATGAAAAACTAAATATCAGACTTTATTGGGATCTCATCACTGTTCATTAATGACCTGTCTTTTCCACCCAATTTTGAGTGACACTTGACTTTTAGTTGCCCTGTCTCCCACATATCCACTGCCTCAGTAAATTGTATCTCTGGGCTTCCTTGGAAGGTTGCACAATCCGCAATCACAACTCTTTGTGTACAGTTAGAGGGAGGCTTCAGAAGAATTTTGTTTGTTTGGTTTTCTGCCGAAGTTCTTATCTGAGTCCTTCTCAGAATTTCTAGTCTCCCTGTGACTCTTCAGTAGCTTGAAGCCATGGTCTATGACTCAGCTTTACATGGACCGGTGGAAAGTTCATCGATCCTGGTTCAGGTCCCCACTGAGCCACTTAATCGCCCAACTTACACTTGACTTCCCCTGACCTTCTGTTTCCTCCCTGAAATGAGGGCCAGGGATGTACTGGGCACCTATTTATTTTAAGGCTCTGAAACCAACTCTCTTGATATTGTGCATCTATCAAAACCTCTAAAACCATGCGATATAAACAGTGGACCTTAACGTAAACTCTAAGGGGCTCCGGTGGCACAGCAGTTACGCATTTCACCAATAACTGAAAGTCAGCTGTTCAAACCCACCAGCAGCTCTACGCGAGAGAAGACCTGGGCATCTGGCCCCTGTGAAACATTCCAACCCAGAAAACTCTATGGAGCACTTCTCCTCTGTCTCAGAGAGTGGCGGTGAATTGACAGTCTGTGACAACAGCCATCTTCCTCATGGATTTTATTTCATGAAATGTATCAACTCTGGGTATGTCAGTTGCTACTGATATACCACACTAATATCAGATGTTCATGTCAATAAATGGGAAAACTATATCCAAGGAGGAAGGGCTTCATGGAATCGCTTCTGTGCCCTTTTTTCTGCATCCTTAACACTTAGTTAAAACATAAGATCTGTTTAAAGAAAATGAAGGGGTCAGATGACTTGTGTTCTATACCCTGGCCCAGTGCTGGCACCTCAGAATTTGGACCTTACCTGTGCTTAGTTCCTTATAGTTTATAAAGTACTTTTTTTTTTTGGTAACACCTGTAGATGGCAGAGCAGGAGGCACAGAGCCAGAGGTGTAGATACTGATTTGATTCTGCCACTTGTTTGTGAGACACTTCTTATCCTCAGAAACTGGGGTATAGCAAGGCCCAGCCTAGAGGGTTCTTGTAAAGCTAACCACAAGATAACACAGTGAAGGCAGGCAGGGGCCCAAGAAACTCTTGACCACTAAGGGCCATTTGTTTTCCATCACAGAAGTCAAGAATTTGGTGTCATTTCCAAGGTATTATTGAATACAGAATTAAAAGGCACTATGTCCAAGAAAACATGGAGAGAAAAGGCCCCGGGGAATAAATGACTGTGCTAATGTAGGAGAACTGCTAACTTGACTGTGCTTTCAAACTGTTTTTCCTTGACTATTTTGATTCTTGTTTTAAAGCCCCATCAAATCTCCAGGCGCCAAAAACAAATAAACACATAAATAAATGAAATATCCACAAAATGCGAGAGAAAGACCTTGTTTAACCTTGTTGGTCAGGTCATTTATTCAGCAAATATTTACTCAGAGCACAGAGTTAGCTGCTTATTTTAAATAAACTCGCTGAAATGTCAAGTCATTTGTAAATATATTTTCAGAACGAGTGTTACCCCTGTGTTCCAGGGGAGGCTCTTTCCCCCACTTGTGCTCTTGATTTCTCTTCTGCCAGCAACAGGCGTGTGGCTGTCCCCGAAAACAGTGGACCACGTGTCCCCCATCTGTCTGATGAGGCGAGGGCAGGCTCACAGGGCTAGCTCCCCAGCCGTCCCACAGACTCACGCACCCAAAGAACGTTCTCAAAGCTCCTCCTGGTTGTGATTCTAGAAGGAACATCAGCAACTGCTCAGTCCCAACTGTTTTTTTTTTTTAATGACCATGGGCATCATCCCCCTTCCCCTTCACTTGCCCCGTGGTGACCCACTGTGGTACCTCACCATGTAAACTGGAATGAGAGTTGCCTGCCCCTTTGGGATGCCCAAGTCCAAATGTGTGGTTGGAGTGCTTTCCAGCCCAAGAGGCTCATGTTCCAGCACTGGAACAGACAAGATTCTCCTGCGATCCATAGAGTTTTCATTACATTTTAGATATAGATCACCAGCCCTTTCTTCCTATCTGCCCTCATTTGGAAGCTCCACTGAAACCTACCTACCATGGATGACCCACTGGGTACTTAAAATACCAGTGGTCATAGCTACACCCAAACCACCACAGTGGGCAAACAGCGAGTTATAGAATTACAGATAGCTATTTCTTTCTTTCTTTCTTTCTTTCCTCCTCTCTTCCTCTTCCTCTTTCTCTCTCTCTTTCTGTGTCTCTCTCTCTCTATCCCTCTCCCTCTTTCTTCCTTTATGCCTTCCTTCCCAATTTAGGATACTTCCTCTAGTCCCCCAAATCCACCCCAGAATGTAATGTTTTGAGCTCAGGCTGAGCACTAATGTGAATGTGTGCATCTGTTGTTGTGTGCTTGCCTTGTTCCTCCTGAAAGCTATTATGGGATTATGAGATCAGTGACTAGTGATGGTCAAAGAAACAGGTTAACAATAAAAAGAACAGCTCATCGAGTAGGAATCATCCAATGTGGCAGAGTCCCTTCCGTGCCCAGGGCCAGCAGCAGGTAGCTCAGGTTGCCCTCCCTGGCCCTGAAATCTTCCTCCTTAGACTCATGAACACTGGGGTGAAGATGGTGTGTGAATGTATGAGGGATTTCACAATCTATCTGACCCATCTCCTTCCTGGAGATGCTGTTGATTTGGCACGTTTCCTGTCGCTCTTCTGCCAACCTCAGGCCTGCTGAGGATTCCCCCCCCCCCTTCTTCTAACAGCCCTGTGATGGATGACATTTGTTCCTGCCCCTGGGAGCGCAGTCCTCTTGCGAATGTGTTGTTAATGAGACCATGTCAAGCTAGGCAGGGATCCTCAAGCATTTTAAACAGGGGGCCTGTTCACTGTTCCTCAGACTATTGGAGGGCTGGACTGTAGTTTAAAAGCAAACAAACAAACTATGAACAAATTCACTGAGGGCCGGGGTTGAGTTGGCTGCTAAGCAGGACAGCAGTGGCGGCACACACACCCGGCAGGCTGGATAAATGTCCTCGGTGGGCTGCATGTGGCCCGCGGGCCATAGTTTGAGGACTCCTGACCTTGGGTGTCTCCTAAACCTACTCACTTCAAAGTTACTCAAAACAACAACAAAACAAAACCAACATTTAGATGCAGAAGTGAGCGTTCATGTGGAGACAGATACCTCAACAAGGACCTTTCCCCAGAACTGGTGTCCTGCATTCAGAGTGGAAGCCTCTTAAATTGTGAGGACATACAGTTCTGCTCCTGAAAGCTGTCCACTTGTATCTGTGTTATAGAAGCACAAGCAAACGGAGGGAGTCCCCATCCTTCTGAACACACCCACAGGGGTCCCATGTAACCAAAGAACAGCCCACCTTCTCGAACCTGCCAGGCTCAAAGGGGTGGGGAGACCAGTAACTTTCCCTGAGCCATCGCTCCAGACAGAGGTGGAATCAATGACAGCTTGACAGGAGAGCCCAGCCTTAAACGACTGAGGTCTGAGTCTGTAGGCTTCCCGTTAGTACCACTGACCACGTCCAGCAAGTGAGACGAAGAGCCACTTTGTTACCCGCTCTAAACTTGTCCTGATTTTCAATTTTATTTTCCAACACATCTGAAGAGATCCTGACTCCCAACCAATTGACAATGCAGCCTCTTTATATGAAGCCTTGTTTATAAGCTGAAATTCTCCCGACAGATTTACAAGTGTCTGTGGAGTTTTAAAAGATGATTGCCTAACAGGCATTAAGTGAGACACATACGACTTTGTAAATATTTGAGCTGGAATGGGGGATTTTTTTTTCAACTTTGGAGCCAAATATTACATTAAATCTGAAGACAGTGGCAAACTGATGAGCAGCGCTTGCCAGCATCGGGCTCTGCCAACGACTGCCGTCGCCAAGGCCAGATACCAGAACCCATCCCGTCCTCCAAGCTCGCTGATGTATTTAAAAAATAACTTTCCATCTTCTCCTCTCCTCTCCTCCCATGCTTCTCCTCCTCCCTTTCCTCCTTTCTCCCCGCCTGGCTCATTTGGCTATAAACACTTCCCAGAGCAGAAAATTGCAGTTAACGTGACTTAACCAGTACCGGCTGAACAAGAAGCCCGGACTCAGGCGTTGAGAAGTGGCCGAGGCCTTACAGCTGCCCCTGTTAAGCAAATGCAAAAGCAGGTTGCTTCTTGCAGGGCTGGTGGGTGTCTGTGTCTCAGTCCCTGGCCTCTTTGTAGCCAGCGGTTACATTGCTGGGAAGAAAACCATCTCAGATCAGCGTTGTCTCCTCTTCCACGTACGGCTTTCCTTGAGTCAGAAAGAGGCCGCCCTGTTGCCTTCCAGATGGGGATTGTGGGAGAATCTGCCGCATCATTCTAGCAAGAACTGCCAAGGGGCCGTCCTTGGGCCTGCAGAGGATGTGCCTTCTCATTGAGCGTTCGGACAGGAAGTGGCTCCATGCTTCGAACCAGAGATAGGGTGCGGCATTGCTTGACCTCACGCACAGGTTCCATGCGAGTGAGCCATCTTTCCCCCCAAACCATTGCCTGTCCTCTTCTGATTCTATTGGTTCCCCCCCTCCCCCACTTCCTGTCCCCTGTGTTTGATAGCCATGTGTGTGTCCTTCAGGGAGCGCAGCATCCGTTGCCCGAACGTGACGACGTGCTCACTCTTCTACCCAGATGACTTGAATTGTCATCACCTGCCAGGACCATTCCTCGATGCTGTGCATAGGTAGCTCGAAACATCGTAAAATTGTGTTTCAAAAAGAAATCCCAAGGGTTAGAAATAAATTTTCATATATGTATGATTAAAACCCGCTGCTGATTCAGCCGTCCAGATAGGACAGGTCAGAACAATTTCCAAAGCTGAAATCTAGCAGCCTGCTTCATCTTTCTCCCAGAGAGCACCTGGTGGCTTCAAGCTACCAAGGATGTTTGCACCATCCACAGTTTAGATCGCTTCACTCGTCTTGAAGATAGTATGGTTTATTTTCAAATAAGAGGTAGCAATTTAAGAAAAGGAAAGCAAACAAACTCACTGCCGTCCAGTGGCTTCAGCTCAGAGTCGTCACTCTGTAGAGGGTTTCTAAGATGGTAAATCTTTTCAGGTGCAGACAGCCAGTCTCCACTTTCTCTTACAGAACAGCTGGTAGTTTTGAACAGCTGGCCTTGCAGTTAGCAGCCAGACGTGTGACCACTCTGCCATCAGGGTGCTTCCAGACCCTATCAGAAACCTTCAGAAGCGCCCCTTCCATGCACATGCCTCAAACCTAGCCTTATGCTGTGGTTGATCCCAGCTTATTTTATATCAACTCTTTAGGTAACCAGATATCGTCTCCGTTGCTGTAAAGTACCCAATGTGCGGGTGGCCCCTTTACTAGATTCCAATCAGTGCACAATCCCTTTAAATATGGAGACCATTCCCGTCACGTGACTGTGACAGAGATCATGCTAGCTTGGGTGGAGCCCGCCAGCTCAGCAGGGCAGTGCAGAAAGCCTGGTTTTAATGTGAGCCTCATCCAGTTTGCTAGAACCCCTTGGAAAAGCAATGTAGCCACTGCATATTAAGAACTCTAAAAATAATTTTTCTCTTTTACCCAGCAGTTCCACTCCTTAAATAACCCTAAATATAGAATAAGACATTACTCAAAATCTGATTCAGTATGGTAGAAAGGCAGAATTTAATAGGCAACTGGTGGCAGGAGGGGTTACATGCCGGACTGCCAGCAAAGTTAGCTTTGCAAACCCACCAAACGCTTCTCGGGATAAAGATGGAGCGCGAGACTTCCACCAAGAGGTATAACCTGAGAAGCTTCAGAGAGCAGGTCCACCCTGTCTTGTAGGGTCATTATCAGTCAGAATCAACTCGTTGACAGTGAATTCAGTATGAATTTTGAAGAAGGGAACTGTGAAGGAAACTGTACCCCCCACCCACTTGATGAAATTTTACATGGCCTGTGAAATCAAGGCTTCTGGGTTTGTGAACTCATTTGGAAACGTGCTTATGACCCTTAAAAATGGAAATAACCAAAGAATAAAGCTGTCTTAATTGAATAGCTTTATGTAAAGTGTAACATATTGTTCTCACCGAATGGCACAGGTGAAAAATGTTGAGTTGGCAAAAGTGGTCTCAGCTAGATCTCTGTTTCAATACAAAGGGCGTACAGAGCCAACTTCTGTAAACTTATGGGCAGGGCAGGGGCCTAATGGCATGGGAACACAGAATACGAAGTGGTGGCTGTGCTCTCACTGTTGTCCCATGAGCGCTTTCCCCACGACTTCCCGAAACATACGTTTCAAGTCTTGGGTTTGTTTTTTGTCTGATGTGTTTGAGTTCCCTTCAGAATACTTTTTAGAAACTAATTGATGCTCCCCTCCCCAAGATGAGTACCCTTCCCCTTTGGCTGCCTGGGGGCTTTGTGGTCCGGGGTGGCTTAGAGTTCTGAGCCTTTCTCCTCCTTTCTAAGACGATCTTCTTGTGTATGTCTATTGAACTTCATAGAGGGTCCATTCCAATCTGGGTAAGAAATTTGTGCTGATGTGTCAAGGCTCTTTAATAATGCTTCTCTTTTCAAATAATACATGTTCACTTCTAAGGAGCTCTTCTAGCGTGCGTCTCTCATTGCCATGGAAAAATGCTGCTGGTGGCTATTGTGCCGCAGCCGATGCCTGGTTTCCTTCTGAGTCCATGTCCGGGTGGACCTCCATACATCCTCTAAGCCAAGCCATGCCCAACCCATCTATATTTAGACCCAGTCATGGGTAGGCAATTAATGAATAATTTTCTTGCTAATGTCTCTCAGACCAAGGCTGCATCCAGAACCACATAATCATCACAGTGGAAATTCTGACTCAGCTGCGATGTTTGATAGGAGGGACCTTAGAATAGTGCTGCAGACAATTCCGTGCGACGGCTATAGTCGGTGGCCCTGCTGTGCAAGTCTTTCCAAAAAGTCTTAAAACATGCTGGCATGCCCTCACTCGGCCCTGTCACTTCTGCTTAAATTCTCCCATGGGGAATACTCACGATCATGAGACATTAAGGTGAACTTGGTCGCGGGCAGCCACCCTCTGGGGAGTGAATCAGCATCATGGGGTTTTCCTGGGCGCAGGCTTCCCAGTGGGTTTATTTTTACACAGCATTCCTCTAGGGAATGGGGCGCCCACTCTGGAGGGTTTTGCCTCCTTTTCTTGTAGGGAATGAGGTTTTTGTGAGATGAGGCTTTTGTGAGTTTCTTCGAAGAATCTTTCAAACAAGTCCTGCTATAGGCAGTGGGAGTGCATCAGAAGCAGTGTGAGGGCCATTTGGCTGTTTATATCATCATTCGAGGACCATCCAAAATCATCAACCCAGAAAAAGCAGCCTACTCTAACAGTGAACCAACTCACCCTTAAAGTGATGGCTGGAATCACTTCTCTCTGGTGAGACAGGTGATATTTGCTGACATTGATGATTTCACAGGCCTTATATGGCTTGAAAACCGAACACACACCCCTCCCTGCCCCCAGATCGTTTTAGAATGCAATCTATTAATGCTAAGGCAATATTCTTTCAGAGCCCTCCTTCGACCTATCATACTTGGCAGGGGAGCTGAAGCTATCTTGTAGGTCTCTGTGGCAGTCACTGATCTGGTGTCAATTTCAGGATTGGGAGGGTAGGGGTGGAGTCTAGTCTGTCAATGTGGAGATAGCCAATGAGACCTCTGTGTGGGCATGGTTTTCTCCTGAGAATTCTGGGAAATCTGGCTATATTTCCCCCTTGGAGGTGAGAGATTCGCGACTCAGTCCCTTGGAGCTGCTCTACTGAAAAGACACAAAGTTGACTCCCTGTGAGTCAACTGTGAGTCCGGAAGAGACGAAATAAGACCTCTGAAGCCAGAAAAGCCATGTAGAGACCCCTGTCAGTGTTGAGATGTTTGAAAAGCCACAGAGAGGCCTTTGCCAGTGCTGAGATGCTTAAACGCCACTGGATACCACAAGACTCTGCACCCACTAGCCTGTGAATGTCCTGGCTTTATTGCTTGTGCTTCGTGAGTCTAAAGAGGACTTATGGGTTGGTATCGGACATATGGGCTAATATTGGATCTATGGACTTTGAATGGACTGGGTTGGGATGCCTTCTCAATGTTCCATTCCTCTTATATGTAAAGCTCTCCCTTAATTTGTTTCTCTCGTCTACCCAGACTAACACAGCCTCCCTCCAACTACTTCCCCACTTTGCTGTACTTGAGCTCACTGTGTTAAACAAATGGCTATAGAATCCAAATACATGTACCTCCTCCTTCTCCAATTGGGTTTCTCCCACACCTCTCTCCTTACCCCCAGCCACTTCACTGGAACTCATTTTGAGACCAGCCCTGATCTCTGTCGTCATAGCAACTCAGTGGGATAGAGTGTGGGGGTTTCTGAGACGGATTCCTGATGGAAGGAGAAAGCCCCGTCTTTTTCTTGAGAAGCTGCTCTTGCATTTGGACTGCTGACCTTGAGTTTAGCACGTTAACTTGTAACCCACTACACCAGTAGGGTACAAAGCACAAAGAAGCACACCTTTTCTGGTATTAAAACTAGTATTTCCGTGGTCTGCTCATATGACTGCCCCAATGGAACAGTTTTACAAAGCACAATGAAGTGTTCTAGAATTGCCATTCTTCTCAGTACTCTCCATTGTTTGTTACGATCCACACATTCGAAAGATTTTTGCCCAGCCAGTAAAACACAGGTGAACATCTTTCTCTGCTTTGAGCCAAGATCCATCTAACCTGAGCATTGATAACCCGCATTCCACATTCTCTTCTAAATTCAGTTCGATTTTCTGGCGGCTCCCTGTCGATGTCCTGCTACTATTGTTGAATGATCCTCAAGAATATTTTACTTGCATTTGACAGTAATGATATTTCACAATTATATCTGTAGTCTGTCCAGTCACTTCTTTGGAATGGGCACAAATATGGATCTCTTCCAATCAGTTATTCAGGTAGCTGCTTTCCAAATTTCTTGGAATAGACGAGTGAGTGTTTCCTGTGTTTCATCAGCTTGTTGAAATGTTTCCATTGGTATTCCTTCAATACCAACAGGCTCCCCCCACCTTCCCAATTCAGTCCTTCAGTGAAAATTAGACATTGTCCTTCAGTATCATAAGTTCTTGATCTCAAACTACCTCTTGAGATGTTTGAATAGCATCCAGTTCTTTTGGGGACAGTTTGTCTGTGCATTCCTTCTGTTGTCTCTTGATGCTTCATAAATTGTTCAGTTGTCTTCCCATGAAGCCTTATTCTTATTCAGTATTTGACCATAAAATCCTTACCTTAGAGCAGTGGTTCTCAACCTTGCTAATGCCATGACCCTTTACTACAGTTCCTCATGTTGTGGTGACCCCAAACCATAAAATTCTTTTTGTTGCTACCTCATAACTGTAATTTTGCTATTGTTATGAACTGGACAACTCCTGTTAAAGGGTCATTTGACACCCCCCCCCCAAAGGGTCGTGACACACAGATTGAGAACTGCTGCCTAGGAGTAAGAAGCAAAATCAGGAGAAAAGTCACGAAGAACCCACGTTATCTGACCCAGTCCCTTGCCACTTTCCCTAGTTTGTTCCATGTCAACTGTATTGCCTTCTTACTGGACGCTGGGGCTCATGAATGTCTTGTGCTCTTAACTTGAATCAACCTTCCCCAGATGTTCTCCAGAATCAGGCCCTTACTTTTCTTAAAACACATATATTGATATCTAGTCACATATATTAATTGTGACATTTTTCCTCACTATTTAATATTTCTAATCCCTATTTCTGTGCCAAAGTCAAGTCTTCTTTTCATACTAGCTTCTTACCAGATCTGCTTTATTATACAATCATACAACAGAAGTGTTTTTTTTTTCTGAACTAAAAAATATGTGTATCTTTAGCAGATTGAAGTGAGCAAAGACCCAGAATTGGAAATATAAAGAGCACACTCATCACATCTGAAACTCAAAGAACTCAAGAAAAAAAATCAAACCTCGAGTTGCAATCTTGAAAGACTCTGGAAGCAAAATAATGAATGGTGCAGGAAGCATCAAGAAAAGATGGAAAGAATACATAGTCACTGTACCAAAAAGAGCTAGTCAATAATTCACCATTTCAAGAGGTGGCATGTGACCAAGAAACAATGGGTACTGAAGGAAGAAGTTCAAACTGCACTGAGTGCAAGAACAAAAGACAAAACTCCAGGAATTGATGGATTATCTGTTGAAATGTTTCAGCAACCTGAAGAAGGACTAGAAGCATTCACTCATCTATGTCTTCTAAATTTGGAGGACAGCTACTTAGCCAGCTGATTGGAAGAGCTCCATAGCTGTGCCCATTCCAAAGAAAAGTGAGCCTACAGAATGGCCAAGCTGTAGAGTGGTATCATTGATAGCTCATGCAAGAAAATGTTGCCGAAGATCACCCAACAATAGTTGCAAGTAGCTCGTTAAGAGAAAACTGCCTCAAGTTCAGGCCAGATTCAGAAGAGGAATATGGAACAAGGGATATCACTGCTGATGTCAAATGTATCTTGGCTAAAAACAGAGAATATTAGAAAGGAGTATGCTTGTGCTTCATTGACCATGCAGAGGCATTTGGCTGTGTAGACAATAAGAAACTGTGGTAACCTTGAGAAGAATGGAGGTTTTAAAACACTTCACTGTGATCATGGGGAACTTGCACGTGGATCAAACAGTGGTTGTGCGAGCAGAACAAGAGCATACTGCGTGATTTAAAAACAGGAAAGGGGTGCATCAGGATTGTGTCCTCTCACCATACTTATTCAATCTGTATGCTGAGCAAGTAGTCAGAGAAGCTGAACTCTATGAAGAATGCAGCAGTAGGATTGGAGGAAGGCTTATTGAGCAACCTGAGAGAGGCAGAGGACACAACCTCGCTTGCTGAAATTGAGGAGGACTGGAAGCACTTGCTGATGAAGATCAAGGACTATAGCTGTCGGCATGTATCACCACTCAATGTCAGGAAGACCCAAATTCTCACAATCCAACCAGTAGGTGATATCATGAAAAATGGGGAAAGGGATGAAGTTGGCCAAGATTCTGTCTTGCTTGGATCCACAATCAATACTCATGGAAGCAGCCGTCAAGAGTTCAAAAGAGCATTGCATTAGGTAAATCTGCTGCACCAGATTTCTTGAGAGGATTGAAGAGCGAGAATGTTAGTTTGAGGAGAAAGATGTGCCTTACTCGACCCAGGGTCTTCTCTATTGCTGCATATGCATGTGAAAGTTGGACAATGAGTAAGCGAGACCAAAGAAGGATTGATGCATTTGAATTGTGCTGGAGAAAAATGTTGAAAGCACCTGGGACTGCCAGAAAGGACAAACCTTTCTGTGTTGAAGAAGTATGGCCAGAGTGCTCTTTAAAATGACCAGACGTCCCGCTTTTGGTGGGACAGTCCTAATTTTAAACAGTTTTTCCTGTGTCCCACGGCATTTAAAAAAAATGCATGACAAGCTAGGGAATGGTGAAAGAATGGGAAAGGAATATTACCCCCCCCCCCAGGTCAATGGTGTCTCACTTTACATTGACGGTGGCGGGGGTGCCTCTTGATTAAAAATTTGGTCTATATGGAGCAACAAAAATTCTCATAGAATGCAAAAGTAGTATTGTAATATATTTAATTTTAAAATGCCACAATTGTTAAATTGTTAAAAGGTGGGATGTCTGTTCACCTTACTTTAGAGGCAAGGAGGGGAAGATTTGGTCTTACATAGTTAGGGCAGGTTGTCAGGAGAGCCCCGTCCCTGAAAGAGGACCTCCTCTTTGTAAAGTGAAAGGGTACTGGAGAAGAGGGAGACCCTCAGCAAGAGGGAAGGACCCAGTGGCTGCTATCAATGGGCTGAGGCGTAGGAACAATCGTGAAAAGGCCACAGGACCATGCAGTGTTTCATTCAGTATGTGTAGTGTGATAAGGGTCAGAGCCAACCCAATGGCACCTAACCAAAACAAGAACAACGTATCAGATTGATAGTCCTAAGTTTTCAAGGATCTTCAATGCACTTTGTCTGGTCAAGAGTCTCAGGGTTTATCTGGAACCTGTAACACAGATGAAAGAGATTGGTCCTCAGGCTAATTCCAGCACCTTCTCTCTACTTACCTTATCCTGTAAACTGAGAGAGCTCTGTGTTGGATGCTACTCACATTTTTGCCCCTGCAGAAGCCTTTTCCATAGAGGCAAATCTGAACTGAAGACCCAAGAAGGAGAGACAGTTTATGTCCCTAAGTCTCAAACATACTTCACTCAGTTAATCCCTAACAGGTACTCTCATTCTCATGATGTTTTCTCACCCTCCAGAAAGCTTCCCTCTTCTCTTGCTCTCCTCTGGTGTTGTCTGGCCAGTTCCTCCCTGTCCTTTGTAATTCAGCAGGCTAACCCTGGAGTGCCTGCTCTGGTCACACTCTAATGCCCGTTTGAATTGGAAGCACCTCTCCAGTGCTTCATGCTACCACATTATGTTTATCCTCTCCCTGTTACTAGACTATAGTGGAGAGCTGACCCATAGATCATGCTAAATTTGCCATTTCTAAAATTTGCCAGAGCATTTGGCATGAAGAAGATCATGTTTTCAGTGTCTCCATCTGGAGCTGTGAAACCCACATGTGTATTTTCATCGTAGGACTAGGAACCACCTTGTCTCCTGTGAACAAGAAATCCATTTACTCCAAATGTCAGCTCTATAGAAAACAAAACTACCTCTGATACTTACAGAAGGAACGTTGAAGACATATGGAGACACCCCTGTCTCTTTAGAAGCTGTCTCTGTTCTGGGAGCTCACACTGGGTAACACAGCATCATATTTACTATTCACAAGCCCAATGGCCACAGCAAGCATTGGATTTAGCAAAGCTGTAGGACCTCCCCAGGAGCCCTAATGGTGTAGTGGGTTAAGAGTTGAGCAGCTAACAGCAAGCTCCACTGTTTCAAATCACTAGCCGCTCCACGGGAGAAAGATGGGGCTTTCTACCTCTGTGAAGATTTGCAGCCCCAGATCACCCACCCCCACCCCAGGCGCAGTTCTATGCTATCCTCTCAGTTACCTTGAGTTGGAATTGACTTGATAGCGATGACTTTGGAAGTTTAGTGGGAAAACCTCACCCCCTCCTCTCTTATTTGTGCTGCTCTCGTCCTGTCTGTAGTTCTCTGTCTTCATTCCTCCTTACAAATATCCATAGTGGGGTGTGAATCCATCTTCTGTGCTCTGGACCCGTTATCAAGAGTACCAGTTCCTGCAAGACATCATCATGTTTGGTAAAATGGAAGGTCAATGAAAAAGGAAGAGGACCTTCAACAGATGGGTGGATGGAGTGGCTACAATAAGGACTGAGACACAGAAGGATTAGGTCAATGCGCAGGACCCAGCAGTGTGGCATTGGGTAGTGCAGAGGGTCGGCATGAGGTGAAACTGACTAGATGCCATGTAGCAACAACAGGATTAATAGAAAAAATAATAAGGCAGCATGCTCATAAAGAGATGCCTGAGAGTGGCCCTTTCACTGCATTGTGAATTAGGCTTGTAACCTCAAGACCAGAGTCTAGCAGAGACTTAGGTACTAGAGACTTAGGCATCTTGATCAACAGACATGCTAGTACTTCCAAACAGACATAAGCAATGTATTCGTGCACCACTAATTTATCTGTGGATGATCTTTTCACCATTTGGGGTCCTTTTGAACACTACTGCAGTGAACATTGGTGTATAACTGTCTGAGCCCCTCCATTCAAATCCTTTGGCATGGAATTTCGTAGTAAAATGTAATCGTATGTACTTGGGGAAGGGGGTTGTTTTTATTTTGAGGCATCACCAAAGTGTTTTCCACAGTGGCTATCTTGATTTTTAAAAATCGTTTTCTTGTGGGGCTCATCCAGCATGTATCACAATCCATACATACATATATCCTTTATGTCAAGTATATCAATTTCTATTTCTTGACCCAACCATGGATGAGGGTTTCAATTTCTCTACATCTTCCCTTGTTATTTCCAGGTAAAAGCCATTCATGTGTGTTTGAAGTAATATCTTGTTACGGCTCTGATATGTGGTGAACTGCTAACCATAGGTCCATGGTCCAAAGCCACCAATCACTACATAGAAAAAAGTTGAGACTTTCTGCTCCTGTAAAGAATTACAGCCTTAGAAACTCCGGGGGTAATTCTATCCTGTCCTACAGGGACACTATGGGTCAGAAGAGATTCATTGGCAGTGGATTTTTGGTTTGTTTATTTTCATTTTATTTTGAATGACTAGAATGATGGTGGACATCTACTTCTTGTGTTTATCAATTGTTTGTATAACCTCTTTGGTGAAATGACTATTCAAGTCCTTTGCTCATTAATTGGGTTGCTTACCTTTCTATTGTTGCATTATAGGAATGCTGTATGCACTCCGGGTAACAAACCCTAATTATATATAATTGATTTTCCCTCATCTACTGGTTGTCACTTCATTTGATTTATAAAGTTCTTTGATGCTCGAAAGACCAGAGTTCTTACCTTTGGATGAAATCCTATTTATCTTGTTTCTCTTTTTCTCTGTGGGCATTTGGTATCTTCTCTAATGATTCATTGTTGAAAACATGATCACAAAGCATTGCTCTTAAGTTGTTTTCTCAAAACTTTTCTGTTTTCATGTTTACGTTGAAGGTGTTTGATCCAGTCTGTGTTAATTTTTGTGTGTGATGTCACGGGTGCCCACCCTTTCCCAGTGGCTCAAGAGACATTATTCCGGTGTCCTTTGTGGTCAAAACCAAACAACCAACTATCCCCGTAACCATTCAGCTTAGGACGCTGAAGGCCAACCGGGTTTTCTTTCTTTCTTTTTAACTAAAATGTTTCCTAAGTTCGTCCCCTTGCTTTAACAAAGATGCTGCTCTCCATTGAGTCTCCAGGATGGCATCATGAGTTGACTTGTGACGCTTCATCTCCAGCCTTCCTGCACTTAGCACCTCCTTGGGGGCTAATTTCAGCAATTAATATACATTTAATACTGTTTAATTTTCTTTTGTGAGAGAGAAAGTGTTTGTAGTGACTTGACCTTTTAACATTGAGTCTCTTTGCACAGCCTCTCTCCAGGGCAACCTTGGTGGTCTAGGATCCCGCCCATTCCATCTACTGGTTGAACAATAAACTGCCTTTGTGGGTTTGTCTGGGACCTCTCTGCGTGTTGCATTGCCAGTCTCTGGTGTCATCAGTAATTAGTCGCCAGGTCTCCCATCTGCTGGCCAGAAAGCATCCCTGGCGGAGCTGAGTTAGTAAATCAGAGCCAGGCAGGCGGCTTGGCCATGGAAACATGTAGCTGCGCTTGGGACAGTCAGAGGGCAGTGCTCCCCTTTGATCCTGTGCAGGAGGCTAATTTGAACCGACTACGGGAGAGCCCTGGTCCGTGGAGGGGCAGAGGGGCAGCCAGGATCATCAGCGATGATCACTCTCCTTTGCACTGGCTTCAGTTCCTCATGTCCAAAGGGCGAGGCTCGGGCCTGCAGAGCATTGCGTCACGTGTGCTTCTTCTGGTCCCAGGAGTTCGCCCAGCAGTTGGAAGCCTCATCAGGGGGTGGTGGTGGCCCCTCAGCAACAGACTGCAGACCCCTGTCCCCTGTCCCCAACACGGACATCTATAGCACCCGGTCCTCAGTCATGGCTCTCTCGTCACTTGGGGCGACGGCCTATTTCCAGACCCGTCTTCCTAAAGCACAGCCTTAGCAAATCATCCCTACAGGCGTGGTTGTTCGTGCCAGGCCCTCGGCAGAGCACATACGTGCAGCATCTCACTCAATTCTGCCCCGGTGGGCCCGTGCTCACCAAGCACTCAGCTCCGAAAGGAACCAGCCAGGGTGCCCACCCACTGGCCACACCACAGGAGTAAGCTGGGGGAGGGGGGGTGTCTGCTTCCTTAAAGAGGATAGCATTGGAAAATGCTCTGGGGCAGTTCTGCTCTGTCCAGCTGAGTCACGGCGAGTCAGAATGAACTAGACAGCAATGCGTCGGCTTTAGGTTTTATCTTACAGTTGAGAGGATCCCAACTTACAGATAAGAAAAACAAGCCTTGGGTCAGCGAGGGTAGCCGTATTTCATAATGTGGCTGGCTATATGATCCTCTCTGTGCATCGGCTGTTCTGAGCGGGACTATTGTCCTGATATCGCAAGTGGCCATTCAGCTCAGAAGCAACAAAGCCCACATGGAAGAAGCACAGCAGCCTGTGTGACCTTGAGGTGTCAAAGGGATTCGGTATCAGGCCCAGGGAGGTACACGCTGGGTACAACACAGTAATGGGAGAAAGATGAGGGAGTGGAGGGGATAGGGTGAGATAAAAGGGAGTTCAAAAGTGAAAGGATAACTGAGGGAATGGGGCACTAACCCACCCAGGGCGGGGAGGACTGGTCTTGTCTCCACAGAAACTGGAATGGGCAAGCAGTTCCTACCACGAAGCACCCAACCATGAGGACAGTGTAGACGCATGGAAGGATGCAAGAAGAGAGAGAGCTACAGAGCTAGGCGCAACTAGAGTCAGATGGATTCCCTTCCCTAGAGTGGGCGTGGCAAAGAACAGGTTGGGGGAGGAGCCAGCATCCCACACCCACAGGGACAAAGGCAAGAAGGGAGGAAGAGGAAGAGAGCTGGTCCAGTCCCCGCGACAACACATCATGCTCAGAGGACTACATCCCTCTGGAGACCCAAAGCGCCACAGGAAGGACTGGGCAAACAACAACAGGATGGGGCACACTGGCTCCCTACTGAAGCAGACAGTGACACAGGACACTTGGGAAGTCACATGGTGGGAAAGCATTGCCGACTGATCCCGCCCCCCCCTCAAAAAAAAAAATGAACCAAATCAAGAAGGGAGTACTCCTGATCAGAGAGTCGGGAGTAAAAAATAACTGGTCTGACGATTCCTGGGGGACACGAGAGAAAGGAGGAGAAGGGGGCGTGGACAAACACAGGACCCGGGTGGTGGTGGAGGAAGCAACAAGTGGTCTGGAATCGATGGAAAGGAGGGTGTGGGATACCTGGTTGGGATTAAGCAAGGACAATGAATCTGTGAGGAAACCCTGAAACACCAATGAAGGTGGAACATGATGGTGGGACAAGAGGGAGATGGAAGGAAATAGAGGAAACAGCGAGAAGGCAAAGGACACTTGCAGAGATCTAAACATAAGTATGTTCATACATAGATATAATTATCTATTATTAGGAGGGAATAAATTTAAGAACATATCTATAGGTCAAATACTAGGGTAGCAGGTGGACCTTGGACCCTCACCCTTAATGAGGGTTCCCTCATGCAAGAGGCTCCCTCAATACAAGAACACTTTGTTCTATGAATCTGGTACTCCACGAGGCTCACTGGCCCAACGCAATCACAGAAATAAAATGGGTGCATAAGCAAATGTGGTGAAGAAAGCTGATGGTGCCCAGCTATCAAAGGATATATAGTCTGGGGTCTTAAAAACCTGAAGATAAACAATAGACCATTTACCTGAGAAGAGACCACACCCACACAGAAATACAACAGCCAGTGTGACCACAAGGTGGTGAAAGTTCTAGGCAATAGTCAGCAAATGGGGGGCGGGGGGAGACACATATCACTGTGTGCACACATCCCCAAGGCGCCCACTGAGGACTGTGGGAGCATGAGCAAGAGTGGTGAAGAAAGCTGATGGTGCCCAGCTATCAAAAAATATAGCATCTGGGGTCTTAAAGGCTTGAGCATAAACGAGCAGCCATCTAGCTCAGGAGCAACAAAATCCACCATAAAAGAAGCTCACTTGCCTGTGCAATCATGAGGTGCTGAAGCAATCAGGTATCAGGCATCAAAGAACAAAAATCAAAATCAATGGACCAACTGATTCCCGATATCGCTGAAGACAATGGATACAGAGGCAAACAGAGTAGAAGAAACGATGGTGCCCAGCTACCGAATGATTGAATGTCTGGAGTCTCAAAGACTTGAAGATAAACGAGTTGCCATTCAGCGCAGAAACAGCAAAGCCCACATGGAAGAAGCACACCAGCATTTGTGATCAAGAGGGGCCATAGGGAGCAGGTATCGAGCATCAAAGAACAACAATCACATCACGAATGAGGAGGAGAGCAGGGTGGGGACCTAAGGCCCAGTGGTGGGTCTTTACAGGTGAGTCACGGGGAGGAAACAGACCAGTCAAGGTGCAGCCGGGCAGTGATGATGCATACAAGTTTCCTCTAGTTCCTGAAGCCTTCCTCCCCACCAACTATCATGGTCCCAACTCTACCTTACAAATCCAGATGGACTGGAGAAGGTACACTAGTAGAAAGGGGAGCTGGAGATATGGGGAAACCAAGATGGATGAGCCCCTTTGGGCTAGTGGTTAAATTGGAGCTGCTGGAAGGGGGGAGAAAAGGTGGGGTAGAGAGATGGAACCAACTGCAAGGATATACACATAAACTCCTATTTAAAGAACATCAAGGACATCCTATTTAAAGGGCATCAAAGGAGTGGGTTGGGGGAGAAGTCAGGCAGTGTAAGATATGACAGAACAATAATAATGTATAAAGCATTGAGGGTTGGTGGGGAGGGGAGAGCAGGGGAAGAGGGGAAGGGATGGAAAAGCCAATATCAAGGGCTCAAGGGAAAAGGCCATGATTGGAGAACGATAGCAGTGGACATATGAAGGTACTTGGCACAGTATGTTTATTTATGTATTGTGAAAAATTATGTATGAGTCCCCAATAAAATCATTTTTAATTAAAAAAAAGCCAAAAAATTATATCATCATAAATGAGGGGGAGTACAAATTGTGAACCCCAAACCCATCAATAGGTGACGCAACATCCTCTTACAGAGGGGTTGCAGGGAGGAGATGAGCCAGTCAAGGTACAGTGTAGTAACAATGAAATACGCAACTTTCTTCTAGTTCTCAAGTATTTCCTCCCACCCACTATCAGGATCCCAATTCTACCAGACAAATCCAGCTAGACCAGGGAATGTACACTGGAGTCGGAAATATGGGGAATTTAGGATAGATGATCCCTCAGGACTAGTGGTGGGAGTGGTGATACTGGGAGGGTAGAGGGATGGTGGAATAGAAAGGGGGAGCCAGTTTCAGGGATCTACATAGAACCTCTTCTCTGGGACACGGACAACAGGGAAATGAGTGAAGGGACACATCAGACAGTGTACAATATGAAAAAGTAATAACAATTTGTAAATTAATAAGGATTCTTGGGGGAGGGAGAAGGAAGGGGAACATGGGGAGCTGGTACTGGTGGCCTAAGTGGAGAGGATGTTTTGAGAGTGATGATGGCAACAAATGTGCAAATGTGGCCTGCATACAATTGATATATGTATGCATCGTGATGGGAGTTGCGTGAGCCCAATAAAATGATTTAGTATTTAAAAAAAAAAAAGAAAGAAAAACAAGTCACTGCTCAAAGGTCACCACTGTTGGATGAGAAGCAATCAGACTGGAGACCAGGCAAACCTCATTCCAAGCAGTTTTCTTCGCTACTCCACTTATCATGTATGACCCAGAAAGTTTTATGGGCACCTTCCTCCCCTACCTCACTGGCCCCCATCCTCACCCCCACCCCCAGCCACAACAAAGGGAAAGTGACAGTGATCAGCTCTGTGATGCAAGCAAAAAAATGGACACTGGCTTTTGTCACTGGGAAAATGCTCTCCGTCTTCAGCTTTGTGTTGGCTAGGGAGAAAAGAGTCTTAAGGTCTGTCTTGGGCTGCTTTTGATTGTATCCTTATTGCCCAGGTGCACGCGTAGCTTACCTTACGTTCTTTGTGGTTAGGAAAAATCATTCTCCGTAAATGGAACAGTTGGAGCACAAAGTAGAGAGTTCAGGATCCCAGCCCACCCACCTGCCTCTCTGTAGTCTGCTCAGATAGCAAGGGCATCTTCTGACTCTCTTCCTCACTTTTCTGTGGAGCTCTTCACTGGTTGGTTTGGGTGATTTTAGGAGAGAAACAGGATTCTGATGGGCTGATTTTTTTTTTTAATTCATGACTTACATTGAATTTAAGAAACTTTCATTAGTAAGCATCTGTATTGTCAATAGAAATCAAATATGACTGATACAAAACTAGCAAAATAGCAGTTAAGAGAGAATTGACTGATGTAAATCTGTTGGGACCAACTGAGTTTAGGTATGTCCTAACTAACAACTGGAAACTCCTACCTGGAAAAAAACAAATAGAAGCATCAGTGCTTAATGTCCCAGAATGGTAACATTGAAGGTGAGATAAATATGCACAACAAATGACTCTTCTCTTTGCCAAGAAAAAGTTCGTTAAAAGTGGAACTGGAACAAAAGGCAAGTTAAAAAGTGTAAGCAAAACAGTACAGGTTGTCAGAGGTCTGTATGCATATCTGGTTAGACCAGAGGATGTACCCTGGAACAGATAGGATCTGAAAACATGGAGAATCCAGGACAGATGACCCCTGCAGGACCAGTGGTGAGAGTGGCCATACTGAAAGGGTGAGGGGAAGGTGGGTTAGAAAGGGGGAACCGAATATAAGGAGCTACATATAACCTCCTCCCTGGGATACAGACAACAGGGAAGTGGGTGAAGGGCCACATTGGACAGTGTACAATATGACAAAAACAATAATTATTTATAAATTACGAGGGGTTCATGAGGGTAGGGAGGGGAAAAAATGAGGAACTAATACCAAGGGCTTTAGTAGAAAGTTTTCAGATCCTATCTGTTTTGAGAAGGATGATGGCAACACATGTGCAAACTTGCTCACAGTGCACACAATGGATGTAAGTATGGATTGTAATAAGAGTTGTACAAGCCCCCAATAATTTAAATAAAAATAATTTAAAAAAAGAAACATTGGTCACCATTCATCTCCCTATCCCAAAAGACAGATCTGGAATACTCATTAATTTTGATGTGTTTCTTTGCTTGCTTTTTTGTCTTTGGGTTTACTTGCTTGCTGTCTGCTTCTGTGCTGTCTTTCTGGACTGTGCATGAACACTGGTGAGGGCTCAGCACAGGCGTTAGCTGCACGCTCAGCATAATTCCTGGCTCGCCGTCGGAATCCAGCCAGTGTGTGTGTTCTCACCTGAACTGACTCTGGAACTTCTCTTCACAGCCAGCGAGAAGCAGATGCTGGTGGTGTGTACGGAGTCCCCCAAAGAGTACCTCCAGCCCTTCAAAGACAAATTGGAAGAGTTCTTCCAGAAAGGTAGGCCACTTGGTTGGGGACCCATTGATGATAACACTTTGGAATGTTCTTCATCGCACAGGTCATTCTCTAAGGCCGACAGCCCCTGGCATCCGGGCGGGGATGACCTCAAGCAGTCCCATTAGTCTATCTCACCCACAAATGCAATGTTCACACCACCTTATCATCCTTCCTGTGGCTTAAATCATCTGACATCACTCCTGTATTTGTAAACTTTGGAAGGCCAGTCATTGTTTGGTTTTCTTTTTTCCTTGTCCCTTCATGGAGCTGTTCATTCTGGTACACGTTACCTGACAGGTGACGTATGTGTAAGGTTCATACAGTCATGCACTTCAGATTTGTGATCACAGGTGGTTAGTGATTACCCTCCTGGCTTTATCAGGTTAGTGACTTGGAAACATATGTTGTATTTTCCAGTTCTTTGTGGATAGGCAAATGGAGCCAGGTGAGTGTCACACGCCCGGTCACTTGGCCCACATCAGCCCTCTGTGGTTAGCAGAGGGGACTGCTGTGTACGGGACTCGGCACATTATTTAGAAATGCTTCCAGGCTATTTTCCATCCTCCCTGATCTTGGCAGGCATAAGAAACTTTTTCGCTGACCACCCTCTGTACATTTGCAAGTTTAATGTCTTAGAGATATTTCCTATTCTAATTTCTCAAATTCAGCTTGAGATAGGAAGCAGAAATAGGATGGATTTGGGTGGAGGAAGCATTTATCTTTTCTAGAAGACTAGAGGAAAGTCATGTAGAAGCCTTTGGAGGAGATGTCAGCATGCTGTTTCTATTAGTGAATAAGACCACAGGATACCACATCATCAGCAAAAACTGTTAATCAGGGTGAATCCATAAAGTATGGCCAAACCACCTTGGGAATTGGCTGAGAAGTTCTCCGTCCTTGAGTCAGAGGAATTCCGTGCCAGCTGCTCCCTGGATGCAGGCAGACCTCATCAAGCCCCTGCATGAGGAGGGGCTGTTGGCTTTGAAGCCAGAGAAGTCAGAGTTCCCTTTTGGCCCCTGCTGAACCTCCCCTACCAGGGAACTCATGCTGTTGGGCAGAGTGCCCGCCGGAGACAAGCAGCGATACCAACTCCTTACGTGTTAATGTAACTGTAACTAATAGGCTTTGTAGCTGATTAATCAAAATAAACTCACGGCTTCCTAGTTGTACCACAAAAATGTAACCTAAATGGACTATAGAAAAATAGAGAATACCACCCTTTGCTTACTTCCATGTATTAACTCTGCTTCTGACCTATGTTGAATTTTAAATTAGATTCATATCCTTAGATACGATTCTTAATTTTAATTGCTATTGTTTTCTTTTTCTAAGTAATTACCCAGTGTGCCTATCTGAGTAATCTGCCTTCCGTGTGTGACAGCTTGGTAAAACTTTTCATCAAACTCGTTAGCATCTTAAAGCATTTGTACTGTGAATACATTCTTTTCGGTGTCTGGGATTTAAGCTATATAGATTGATTCAGAACCTTGGAAATCCTCTTTAGAGCTGAAGGTAAGTAGTTGCAAGCCACGGATCAAAGTGGTATGGCAGCTGCTTCTCTGCGAGGCTCCCTACTAGACTTCTGCTCGGCTCAGAGAGAAAACTGATGCAAGAAACGAGATTGTATGAGAGAAGGAGAATGTGGTTCCAAGACGCTGTTCCCAAAAAAGTCCAAGAGCAGTAGTTCTCAACCCTCAAAACACTTGGAAAAGATTTTTTTTAATCTTGACATCAAGGCCAAAGCTCCTACCAATGAGCCCAGCATCTCTAGGAGCACAAGCACACATCAGTATTTTTTTTCATCGTTAACAGTCTGTTAATTTTATTCATTGATAGGCTTCACAGTTTGAACAGCCACAATGTGATACCTTGAAAGCACAGTTAGCAACTTTTGAAGTACTGACCTCGTTAGTGCTTGTTTCATTTATACTTAGTACATTTCTTTTGCTTCCCTCATATTCATTGATGCATAGCTACACCGTGAGAATCAAATCACACTTTGCAGAACATTTTTAATGAAAAAATATAAACTTTATTTCTTTTTTCCCAATAACTTGATTGGAGACTCTTACAGCCCTTATAACATTCAATCCATCATTTATATCAAGCATATTTGTACACATGTTGCCATCTTCATTTCAAATATTTTCTACTTGAGCCCTCGGTATAAGATCCTCTTTCCCCCTCCTTTTTTTTTTTCTTTAAATCATTCCATGGGGGGCCCACACAACTCCAATCATGATTAACACACATGTCAATTATATGCATAGCACATTTGCACACCTGTTGTCATCATCACCCATGAAACATCCTCCCTCCACTTAGGCTCCCAGTACTGTCAGTATTTAAAACACACACACACGCAAACCCTCTTTTCCCATGTGAAGCCCAAGTTCCGAATCACTTGCCAATCACTTTATTTACTTTTAATGTATAGCCAAAGTTGCTTTTTTCCCGACTGGACTACATATTAGACATTGTAGTGAACTGTAGATACTGCAGGTACTAATCTGAGTCATTTACTTCCTGTCCCTCTCTCAGACACTCTTTTTGGGGAAAGAACTATAATTGAATACAGCCAGTTCTCCATTAATGAACATCATGAAGGGAAGGTGGGGAGGCTAGGAAAGATAACTAAAATTCACTGCTAAAACAAAATCACTTAAAAGAACAATTTGGGGACCCTTTAAAAGGAATTTAAAGGTAGTAGTTATCATTCTATTAAAGAATTAAAAATTCAAAAGTATATTATTGTTAGAATCATAAATATCTCAAAACTGCTCAATGCAAAGTAACAGGCTCAGTAGCCTGTTACTGTTAGCTCATCTCTTACCTGAGTTATGTGAGAGAGAAAAAGACAGAGAGAGACTGGAATTAAGTTGTCTGATGTGTCAGTCACTAGCCACATGTATGTATCGTTGATGAGGAATTGAACTGTGACTAACTGGAATCAAGATGTCCTGTAAATATAAAACATGCATTTACTTTGAAGATTTGTAATGAAAAGCAAAAGGAGAATGTATAATTTATATTGTTAAAATATTGATTGTATGTTAAAATCAGTACCGTCTTGATGCACCCATTGGTTTGCCTGAATAAATACCCGAAGAGGCTTGTCTTGAAACCACCAAATGGTTGCCTAGGACTATTCCAAAATACATCAAGGCCTCCTTGATTATCTTGCATGGACATCATTTTGGATCCATTGTGCTAAATAAGTAAAATGCATGGTGGTCCATGTGCCTAGTTCTTTTACTTTTCATGTGTGGCTACCGGAAAACTTGAGAAGTGTGATGTGACTCTTATTGTACTTTGATCAGCAGTGCTGGTCTGGAAGTGTGGTCCCCAGGCCTTCCTCCTGCCATTCCATTACTTTGTCTACTTTCTCAGCTTGGGTCTTGGCTAACCACCATGCCCACCTTGCTTGAGGTGTGGCCACTGTAAGTCTTTCATGTAGGTGAGCTTAGCAGGGAGAAGATGGCATTCTACCCTGGAAAATCAGGCCACAGCTCGTGCTGCAGAGAGCGAGACTCTGCCAACTTGCAGGACATCAGAACAGGGTACCACCTGACGACTCGAGAATTCCAAATAGGAGTTCTTGTCTATGTAGCTATTTCACTGGTTCATGGACCTTTAAGGATTCCGTTCTCACCACCCACCAATGTGCACTATCCCCCCTCAGTTAATTAGGAGATTGCAGTCACTATTGTGCAGCTTAACTGTAGTAGTTCCTGTCATACAAAGGGGAGTCCTAGTGAGATGCACCCTCATTTTCTGTGTTACGAAGGTTACAGCCCAGAAAAATCTAAGGGGCTAGCTCGTCTGCTCTGCCACATGGTGCTGCCATCCACAGGAATCACTTCCGCCCTCCACAGAACTCAGCAATAAGTATGGTCATAGAGGAAAAATTACTGTCAATGGAACCCTGACATCTCACAGAGTATAGGAGAAATGCTGAAATGTGAAAAATCCCATCCCTAGTACAATGACCGTATACAATCGTATAGTTATTGGGTATACAGAACCAGAGAGAACGAATGCCCCACAGTACCATGTACGTAAGCCAGGAGAGACTTTTGGTGAAAGAAATGTTCTTGTTTGGACTTAAAAAAAAAAAAAGAAGAGCAGAGATGATGCTGACAACATTGACAGAGTGCTTCCATATACCAGCACCATGGGGAGCAAGTCGCTGTCTGCATCTCGTCCTCGCGGAAACTCTCCAAACGCTCCGGTCATCGCACCGCCGCACACATGAGGAAACTGAGGATTAAGCTTGACAGACAAAGCTTTGACGAGCATTCCAGGCAGCAGGAAAGCGGGCCAAGTCTCCGTAGAAGACCCACGAAAACTGACTCCATGTAGCTAGATCACGGGGAGAACAGGAGATCACAAAGAAGAGTCTACATGACGGACTAAACAGAATCAGAGTCTCTCAGTATTGCCCTAAAGGCCAGAGAACCTTTGGAATGCACTCTTGGCATGCGTAAGATCAACGTGGCCACATGGGGTTTGCTTTGTTTCCCTTTTGAGAGGTGAGTGATTTTGTTGTTATCATCATGGCCAAGAGGCAATAAATACATTGAGACCGATGGTGATCTAAAGAAGAGTTGGACATCCAAGAGCCTGAAAGCCAATCTGTTCAGCTGTTTGATGAGAATATAGGCAAATGAGGATAAGAACTTGAGCCAAGGCCTTGGCAGTCAAATTAAGGAAGGAACACATGTATAGACTGACAGGACTTGATAAGCCATTGGGGGCAGGGGAGAGAGGGAAGAGTAGAGACATGGATAATTCGCCTTTTTTCTCACAAAAAACCACTAGCTGGTTACTGGTTTTTTTTTTTTAAGAAGGCCAGATTTGGGACCGACGACAGTGAGATACACTGAATATGTTCATTTTGATGTGTATAGATAGGACACACAGGGTGTTGATCTTTTGGCAAAAGTCTGAGTGACATTTGTAAGTCATGTTTTAAGAATCTAATGGTCTGCGATATTAATGGCTTCAGAATGTAATAAAATTGTGGCATAAAAAGGTCCCTCACGTACCGGAGTACGTGAGCACAGGTGGGACATAAGAAGCACAGATAAAAGAAGGAATCCCCGTACTTCTAGAGAACAGCTTAGTACTTCAAAGAAAAGCTAGTTTTCTGTGAGGGACCCTGGTCTTGCATAGAAGGAACTCTGATGGCGCATTGATTACACACATTCAGCTGCTAACCTGATGGTCAGTGGTTTGAATCCACCAGTCACTTCATAGAAGAAAGATGAGGCCATCTGCATTCATAAAGATCACAGCCTCGGAGCCCACCAGGAGCAGTTTCACCCCCACCCCACCCCCCTCCCCTGCTCAGGTCGGTCGGAGTGGGCATCGACCAGATGGCAGCAGGGTTTTCGTTTGAATCATCCCTCAGTCTGAAGCAACTGCATTCTTCGTGCCTGAGAAGTCATATGTAACTCCGTTGATTCATGAGCTGGCTCACTGTCACATGCATTGCAATTCCGTGCTTTTACCAATCAGGATGATTTCATTTTTCTCTTGTAAATCATATCCTGTTGCCACACTCAAGTTGCGATCCGTTTGTTCTTCTGGGTTTTTTTTTTTTTTCTGTCTGTCTTTCTGTTCTCTTTGCCCTTCAGAGAATGCGTCGGATGAGTGATGTGTGACCACCCTTCTCCTGATCAGAATGGACAGTCCGTGAAACGGCAACACTTTTCAGAGTTGCTGTCCCCATGGTACCTCAGCCTCCCTCCTTACAAGGTTTCTGGTGGAGGCGGTGGTGGCTTTTTGATTTATGTTGTTGTTGTTTTTCTTCCCCAGTAGTCTCTTGTTGGTTCCAATTTACAGCTCAGGCCAGAGTAACTTTGTGCAGACATTATTCAAGCTAATGTTTTCCCACCCTCAGATCAAACATCATCATAATGATACGGCCCTCAAAAATGTGATGCTCACATTAAAAGTCCCCATAAACGTGGCAGGGATTCTGTAATTGAAAGAAGGCGCAGAGCGACTGATTGCATCCCAGGTAGAGGTCATGTAGGTGGTCCTTTCATGCTGTTAAATTGGCCATTTGTATTTATAGCTTTGGCAGGGAGAACTGGAACCAAAACTGGCTCTGTGACCCACACTCCCACACGCAGCCTTATCTCATCCATTCCCCGTTACTTTTATCTGGCAAAGGGAACCAAACCCCAAATGAGTCTGAGTGGACTGTGGTGGTCCCCGTTTATCAAGCCATCCTCTAAGGGTCTCTAACAAGCGGAGATTACAGATGTTCTTATATTGAAGACACGGCTTCCTAGTCAAATAAAATCAATCAAGGAATAAACTTACCAAGCCGTGGAGGGTGGGGGTGGGATAACTGCCCTACTACCTTGAATGCTGCAAAGAAAATGATATAAATAGCCTCATGTTCCATGATAGCTAGACACGATATACTCAGTGCCTTTAGACTCCATGTGTGTATTTCTCCCCCATCATTTGTTTCCTGTTTAAATCTTTTCAGAATTATTAGCCCACACCAAATTGTGATGCAGTACATTTTAGGTATATCACACAGATTTTGTGGTTAGGCCTCTTGGATACCAAAGCAGCTTCTTATGCTGGTGTATGCATTTAAGCCATTCTTCGTAAACCCTAAGGTCAGATTGGCTTGACAAAAGCCATTGCTGGACCGCTATAACGACAGAGTATGAGTACATGATTAGGCATTCTCTTCTGCTCAGCTCTGTAAACTGTGAGCATAAAGCCATCTGAGTCCCTGAGCTCAGGCATGAAGCTTCAGGAGGGTCAATGGACCAGCCATAGTAGCCTGTGAGTAAAGTGACCAGATTTTAAGTGGGACACCAATTGACTGGGGACGGGGGAGGGACGGTTCTTGATTAAAAATTTGGGAGCAATAAAAATTTTCATGGAATGCAAAAATAGTATTGTAATATGTTTACTTTAATTTTAAAACACCGCGGGACGCAGATATAGTGTTAAAAAGTGGGACGTCTGGTCACCTTACTGTGAGAGAAGTAGTTCTTCCATTCTCGACAGATCCTGTGAAAGGAAGCCCAACCAGGATCTCATCTACCTCGCTGTCACGGAGGGAGGGACGAGGAGGGATTGTTTCAAACCTTCATTCAATGGCTAACACTTTACGATCTTTGGAGTATAGTACAGTAATCCCCAGAAAGGGAGAAATCTCTCCCTGATCGGCGGTCTCCTAAGAGAATGCATCTGACAGAGTTGCATTAAAACAGCTTTGTGGGGTTTGCGTTCCAATCATTTTTGATCAAAGAGCAAACTTTACTTCCAAGAAGCCTCCTCCTCCTTTCTCCCCCCCTCTACACTTCTCTCTCCCGTGCCCCCTCTCCACTTCAGGAGAGGATTTCAGTATTTGTTGTCCCTGGAAGAGTTCTCATTCTCTTTTTCCTTTTTGTCCTTGCTGATGGAAAATGCTGCCAAACAGGCAAACCCTTGTAAATGGTCGGTCCGTCTGTCTAGTGGTGTGAAACCCTGGGGAAGAAATAGCCCCACATGGGAAATAATGACCAATGGCACTGTAACTGCAGTTTTAGACACTTCAGTAAAATATAGCATAGTTTTTGACCATGTGAAATGTATTTTCAGAATGCGAGCATGGTGCGATACTAGGAAATCTATTAACATTACTGGTCTTAGTACTTCTAGGGAGAAAAATCGTAACACTTTGACAAGGCCTTTCCAAGAAATGTAAGCAAAATAACCCACCTCCGTGGCTACGGAGTCTATGCCCACCCATGGCCACACATGGCATCTGTGCCCACACATGGCTACCCTACCCAGGGTTTCTGAGACTGTGCATGTATATGGCATCCATGGGCTTATCTTTCTCTGAAGGAGCAATGGATGAGTTTGAACTGCCAACTATGAGGTTAGCAGCCCGATGCCTAGCCCACAGTGTCACAAGACTCCATAGAGCAGCAGATATGGAGACACACACACACACACACACACACACACACCAGCTCCAAGCTCAGGAGACCCGATTGTGTCAATGCAACAGGGACTGTTCCTTAAATTGATAATTGCAGTAGAACTTTTAAATATTAACTCTGCACATCCTTATTCCTGACAGTGATGTTGAGCAACCCCTTCATTTCCCTTTGCTATGGCAGAATCCAGGTGGTTTGGTGGAAGAGCTGCAGTTCCAGTCACCCCTTTTGGACAAGCAATGTTGTCTGGGTAGGCTGGAAGGAGGGCACCAGTCAAGAGGGCAGTGTTCTGTTCTGTGTGCAAGTTCTCTTGTCTACTTGTTAATTCTCCTGTTGTAGATTTCGTGGGTGTCTCTACCATCCATCACCACCCTCTAAGAAGTGCTAATTTGTTTAAAACTTTGCCCTTGAGTATTCCATTCATATGCTTCTTGGATTGCATTCGCTGCCAAGTGCTTCGTTCCATCTTTACAGCAATCCCCCTGGGTCTGACTGTGTGATTCTGAACTTTCCCTAAAGGTCACAGAATCTGAGGATTTAAGTCATTTACTCAAGGGCAGTGTGATTGCAATTCCAATGTTATTATTGGGCTAACCTAGTTACTTGGAAAATCACTCTCTCTTCAGCAAGATCTTTATGGGTAAAGAGAACTAACAAGTTTCTCCCACCATCTCACTTAGGCTCCAGGGCTCTTAATTCCTAGAGTCTTCTCCCTTTCCCAACAACAAGTGCAAAGATATCTGCTGCACTTTCTAGAAGACCATGGTGACAAGTGTTTTATGCAATCAGCGTTGAGCTCAGCCTTCTTGCACAATCATTGTTTTTATGTCATTTTTGGCCCACAGCCACCATTTCCTCTTTACCACTCTCATCAAGGTTTTCATCTGTGATTGTTGGCCATTGATATCACGTCTGCTTTTTGACACATTCAATTATTGTGTCCTCTGGGATGGGAAGACTTAACATCCAGATTGCCTTCTATGGGTCGTTTTGTAGAAGGTATATGATGTAGAAGGTGATATTACAGATAATGTACCATTCTCGAAATGTCTCTTCCTTCCATAACATAATGCAGATCTGCTTCTCCTGGTGTGGTTTTTCTTCTCTGCAGAGTTCAATCTGTTTTAAAGGAGTCAGGGAAGCACTAGTAGGAGTTCAGGAGGCGTAAGGTACTGTATGTAGGGCAGGTCCCAGAGTCTTGCTCTTCTGTTCACGTCAGCTGCTACTGCCATGGTGTCATTGTATCGTCATCTGATCACATCGTTCTGAGGGGCATGCTCAGAATATTGACCATGAAGTTGTATCTCCCCAAGGGTGAGTACTGAAGCAATTGTGATCCAAATGGAAAATAACGATGAATGACAGAAATAGGTCTGAAGTACTCAGAGGACATCCACACCCATCTTCTCTCCTTCCAAAGCCAAAAAAAATGAATGTAAGCTGGGGTCCTCTAGGTTTGAATCTTCTGTTTTGTGCGAATCACAATGTATAGATACCCATGTGTAATTAAAGCTTTTTTTGATTAAAAAAAAGGCAAGTAGAGTTAGCTTAACTTAAAAGTACCAGATGTACATGAAGATTATTTTTACACATTTGTTGTCTCCTTCTGTCATTAAGATATTTTATTTTCAAGCATTGTTAAAATATCTATTGTTGTATCTTGATAGCAGCGAGTTATATCATTGCACTAAAGATAGCATGCTTATGGGTCATGGCTACCAAAATCAACAAGATTACCACCTAGTGGCAGCTGACTCAAACTGCAAGCACACGATCCTTGGGACCCACAGTCTGAGTACCTTGTCCCCGTGGCTAAATTGGTGGAAAATAACAGTCAGTGCCTCAGAGTAAACAGCATCGTTGATAATTGCTCATTACCATAATACCCAGGCTCTGCTTTCTAGCCAAAAAAAAAATGGTTGGGAGAAGTTGCTATTCCAGTTCTTTGCGAAACTGCAACTTTGAAACGTGGTAAGGTGAGAGCATAATCGTTGCATGCATTACTCATTGCGCTCATCATTCTAAAAGCAACGCACCCACCTTTTCCTCCCGGTCTTGCAAACACAAGTTTTGGTCTCTGTGTGCCCTTTTTCTTCTACAAAGTTGCTCTGTTTATCTGGTGAGACCAGCGTGATTGCTGGCTCGAAAGTATGCAGGGCTAGTCGGGTTCCCACAAGTTCAACAAAAAGGGCTGAGTTTCTTGAATTGCCCTGTCCCTGATGGCCCGGGAAGCCCTGGTGGCATAGTGGGTGGTGTGTTGGACTGGCCCCCCCCCCACAAGGTCAGCTGTTTGAAAACCCCAGCCACGTCGTGCCACCGACAAAGAGGAGTCTTCCCATCCCTATAAAGATTTGCAGTTTTGGGAACCTGTGGAGGCACTGCCACTTCCACTCTGCCCTGCAGGGTCGATATGCATTGAAGTCAACTTAATGGCAGTGAGTTTAACCTTGGAGTTTGTGTCTAACAGCCCAGGCTCACCCCGCCTCTCCGCATCAGGCCCCGGCTATCTTTGTTAATTTCCATTTTCCCTCTCCCCCAAACATCTATCAACTTGTTGACATTCAAATAATTCACTGAAATGAACAAACCAGCTGACGGCTGAGCTCATCACACCATGCCGGGTCCTTGCCGAAAGGGGAAAGGAAACGGGGAGTGAGAGATGGGCATGCGATAGTCCTAGGAAAGCAGGCTGGCGTCGAGTCGGGCACGGCGAACCCCCCTGAACAATCTGTTTGAGATCACCGTTCTTCTCAGGAGGCCCTCTGCCTCCCTTAATTTCTTCCCTCAGGTTTCATGATTCTCGGAGGATTAGGCCTAATTACTAACATAATATATGTGCGTGATCGTCCGCCTTCTTAAACGTAAGCGTTCTCTGGCACTGGTTCCCAGATTGTAGTCATGGCTGTGGCATCAATTGTAATTGGTCTGAGCTTCGTGTGATAAAATAGGTGCCAACATGCTGACAGCAATTAATACAACAAGAGAGTCCTGGGTAAGATTCAAGGGGTGGATTTTGCGTGCATCTTTTTGAAATTGTTTTTTTTTCCTTTCACTCTTTCTATTGTAGTCTCCTAGGAGACTATAGTGAAAAGAGGGATGGCTTTGGAATGAATAGAACTGAGTTCAAATCTCTTCCCTGACTGTCTCACCTTGGGAAATGTCATCTGAAGGACTGGGTCCCTCCCCTTGAAAATAGGGGCAATAATATCAACACCAGGCTATTACCACGAGGATCACGTCAGCCAATACATGTCAGCCACCTCGTACCATTTCCAACATAAAAACCAGAAGCCCAACAAGCTGCCGTCAAGTTGACACCAGCTCAGGGTGACCCTGGGTGTTGCCCAGGCTTTGACCCATTGGAAGCAGATCACCAGGCTTCTCTGCTGAGGCTCCACTGGAATGCCAGTGTGTCAGATAGCAGTCGAGTGAGGAATCCTTTATGCTACTAGCCTGGTCACATGCAGTATTTGTCTTCTCCCTTGCTTTGACTCTCCCCTTATGGTTCCTTGTTTGGCTGGGATCTGTGATTCCTAGGCAAAGTCAGATTTGAGTTTCCTTGAAGACGCTGCATTCACCAGGAGTCATTTCCTTTTTCACTCCGGCTAACTCCAGTCGAGTTGTTCAAACTCAAACAGATAGCAATGAAAACCTCACTCTTTTGTAGGCAGAGCCTTGATGACACCGTGGGTTACAGGTTGGGCTGCTAACTACTAGGGCGGCAGTTCGAAACCATCCAGCTCTGCCTTCCGAGGAGGCGGCTTTCTACTCCTGTAAAGACTGATAACTCAGAGAACCACAGGGGTCATTCGCCCCTATGCCGTAGGGTCACGATGGGTCGGAATTAACTCAGAGGCAGTGAGTTGAGTTTCAATATTCTAGACACTAACTACAAAAGAACCACAAACGGAACCCACCGCCATCAAGTCCCTTCCAGCCCAGAGTGACCCTGTAGGACAGCACAGCTCTGTTCCTTAGCGTTTCAGAGACTAACTCTTTAGAGGTGCAAACAGACTCATCTTTTCCCCACAGAGCAGCAGGCGAGTTGGAACTGCCAACCTTGCAATTAGCAGCACCATATGTGCCCACTGTATCACCAGCTTTCCTGTTTTTGAGCTAGTGGTGACCAAAATGGATATAATCGCTATCTTTAGAATCTATATTTGTTCAGGGAAATGACAGCCTGGTGACCAGGACTAACGGTGTTGTAGGAATCCATGGTGGATCTATTGCTGTATAGTCATCCAACATAAGACCACAGTTTATTCTTATCACTCGTGGTCCTGTGAATAACTTGTCTCAAATGGGTCTCCTGTGAATTGGAGTCAGATGGCTAGAACTGGAAAAGTAATCCAAAAGCTTCTGCATATACACATATCTGGAACCTAGGGGACGATGAAGCTCCCAAGACTGGAAGAAGTGGAGGTGGGATGACTATCTCAGAGTCTATGAAGTCTCCCTTCTTGGCTTGAGT
The DNA here is from genome assembly GCA_004026705.1 of Nesogale talazaci. Taxonomy (NCBI): domain Eukaryota; kingdom Metazoa; phylum Chordata; class Mammalia; order Afrosoricida; family Tenrecidae; genus Nesogale; species Nesogale talazaci. Next base: position 49,593 of record PVJH01012210.1, read on the forward strand.
TGACTCGGCCCATCAAGATGTTCAATACCGGCCATTAGTGCTTCCCCTCCGATAAAAAGGGTTCTCTCTTGCCTCAAAGAAGAGTCAAAGAAATAGCAAACTAGTCACGCGGTTGCCTTTGGCCTGATAACATCTTCAGGACAAATGGGGTTTGCCGGGAATGAAATTTTATGACTCTCCTTAAACTCCTGAATACTGTAGGTGACAGTACGAAAGGAAACAAAGAGCGGATACACCGCCTATGATCCTGATTCTACTGATGGTCTGTGTGCTGCACACATATCTGACCATGAGAGGGCCATCACCTCCAAGGATGTGCCCTGCGACTTAAGAAACTCGCAGTTGCTGCAATTTCTACTTCATTCGAAATACTGTTTTTTACTTGGAATGCACACACATCACTTCCCTCATAAATCAACAGTAATACGTTTGGCATGATGGTTTTCTTCCCCCTACCTGGCCTTTAAGCCACCCTCCTAGACTCACATTTTAATCATATAATCATGTGATGTTTTATTTTAAATATAGTTTAGCTATATATTTACATGATCTTATCTTACCACAAAACCACTCTCAGAGTTCAGTAGATTAAAAAAGTTAAGTGCATACAAATTTCACTTGAGAAAGGCATAAGAGAGAGCAGAAAAATGTTCAATGACACACATTCTTATGGTGAGTATAAATGTATGCCTTTCTCATGTCCAGATTGAAGAGTTTTTAGACCTTTCAAATGGAATACATCATTAGAAAATTGAGTTATGTTGGCCCAAGTATTGCTGAGCTGTGGGAGACCGCATGGAAACTTGGGCATTTCTTTGTCTGTATGCTTGCTGTATGTCAAAGTACCTGTTCAAAAGCCCAGTGCTAAAGTCGACCTACTTTCCCAGGGGATCCTCATGTACTGCCATGCTCCCCACCTGCCCCCGAAGGCCAGGTTAGTGATGCTGCCTCTGACAGGGTGGAGGCAGAGCTCCACTACAGAGAGAGCAGACCTCACCAGCTGCTGCATGTTGTCATTGCACATCCATCCAAACTGTTAACCTCTGCTTCCCCCGGAGATACCCAATGCCAAAAGGCAGACCCCCTGCCTTGCAGTAGCAGACAACTGTGAGCCTGTGAGATTGACTGTGAGATCTGTAAATCCTTAGCGGTCTTTGGTATTTGTCAAGGTTGTTGTAGTGGAGTCTGAAGGATAAGCTACTGAATAGCAGAGGGAGCAAATCCAACCACCTGCCCTCTGTGCAGAATCAGTGTTATGCAGCCAAGTGCCCTCTGCCAGGGTGGCTAGGAAGGGGTTGGCAGAGGGTAGTTCGTGAAGATTCGATTCCAAATCACATTGGAAAAAAAAATATTTGTTTGTTTCAATGACTAGTGTAGCCAACCAATTGTCTCCTGCAGGAAATAAACATAAGGGATTGGAGTCTGGAATTTATATTAAAGTACGCAAGTTTGGGTTACATGTTCCAGGTGAGGTGATTTGGAACACCACCTGCCCTAATTTAAAATAATGAAATTACTTGCTTGGACATATGTGACCTCTTCTCCAGGGACTTAGGACATATACTCTGATGTTAGAGTACTGTGTGTGCATGTGTGTGTGTTTCTCCGAAGTATTAAATAAACACATCCAAAAGGCATCTAAGCAGGAACAAACTTTTTTTTAAAGTAGGCTGTGTTGTTCTTCACAAACTATGATGATCTAAACCCAAGATCAATGAGCTGTCAGGAAACCGGAAAAAAAACAATTCCGAGCAAAAATTATCTAAAGTAATAGCCAAAGGGATAAAGAAAACCACTGGCTGGATCAACGGTGATAAATGTTGGAGGTTTGTTTATTTTTCAATCTGGTTCCTGTGTGTGAGTCCCTCTTTAAGCAAAGGTTTCTGCATAAGGCAAACCTTTCTGATTATAAGGCTCTCCTATCTGGGCGTATTTTCCAAAGAGTCAGGACAGATAGAATGAGGAGTTGAATTTTCTTCTTTAAAAGATGATGACTCCCTCCCTCCTGGCACTCTCCCTGCCCAAAGCCACCAACAATAGAGAATTTTTTTATACCCACTCTTTGACCCATATAAAGGAGATGTACAAGCCCATTGACACAACTACCTCGTGTGGTTGTACCATTCCCTTATATCCCTCCTCTCTGGTGGATGGTTGCCTTGGACACTGTAAGAATTGTTCCAGTAAGCAAACGATTGCTTCTCCAACCAAAAAGCCATGCTTGCCTCAGTGCTTGGAGAAACAATGAAGCCCAGGCATATGGGGTCGCTTGCCTAAGGGTTGACACCTCGATATTTTAAAATACGTGTTACCTGTGATCCATTTGGGGAGAAGTGGTTCTATTTATTTTGCACATAGTTTGTTAGCAGAGATTAGAAGCTGTACCCCTGTCACTACAGAAGCCTCTTGGCACTGTGCTTGTGCCCTCATCTGCTAGCGGAAGGATCAGCTGCTCAAGTCCATCAGCCCCTGGGTGGAGAAAGGTGCGGTGGTGGGCTTCCATAAAGATGGTAGTCTTTAAAGTCTTATGCGGCAAAGCCACCTTGTCCTAGGGGGTCATCAGGATTCAGAATAAATAACAATAGTTTGACTTGGATTTTCTCTTACTCATATTAGTCTTCAGTAGGAGGAGATAGAACAGACTTTCCACTCCTGTAGAGAGTTAAAGTCTCAGAAACCCATAGGGACAATTTGACCCCCATCCAATAGGGTCACAGTGTGGGGAATCAACAAGAAGGCAGTGGGTTTATTTCTTCTCCAGTAGCACCCATAAGGTAATGATCCTGAGTAACCCAGCCCTCTCCCCCACAAACCTGCTGTTCTACCTGATCAGGGATGTGAGTGGAAGGGGGTTATACTTACTATGAGCTAGATCTTCACTTCTTCCTTGAATATAATAGCCCTCGGGCACCCTTAGTTATCTTCCTCTCCAGAAAGCCAGAGGAGCCATAACTGCTCCAATAGTAAAGTCAGAGCCACACATGCTGCGTTAGTTTGGGCTGAGAAGAGAAAAAAAAATTCATAGACACTCATATGTGTGTAAGGAAAAAGAACAATTGTATATGGAGAAAACATCCCAGCCCAGTCCAGATCAAGTCCAAACGTCCGATATTAGCCCATATGTCCAATTCTAGTTCATAAATTCCTCTTTAGACTCATACAATACTTGCAATGATGGCAAATGGAGGAAGATCACAGGCCAGTGAGTAGAAGGTCTTATGGATCCTGTGGTGATGGAAGCATCTCAACACTGACATGCATCTCCACGTGTCTCCTCTAGCTCTCTGAGTGTCTCAACAGCAGTAAAGGAAAGGCAGAGAGAGGGAGAGAGAGAGACCGGCCTCCAGGGAGGAAGACAGGACTTCCCAGAATCCTCAGGAGCAGACCATGCCCACATGGAGGCCTCATTGGCTAGGAGCTTATTGACAGGAGAGACTCCTCCCCATCACAAGTTGACAGGAGGTTATGCATCTGCCACACATGCTCACCAAGGTGTAGGACGCATCAGGGCTGAACAGAAGGCCCAGAGTTTCTTGTAAGTGATACACTCAACCGGAAGGGCAGAGTTTGCAGACCTCAGATTGCTACTCAGTATGTGATGGGTCCCAGGGCTGAAGTCCACCTTCCTGGGAAGATGGGTCCAACCCCAGGTATGTGCCATGCTCATTTAATGTTTCCAATGTACCGTTATCCTAATTGCTCAGATGATAAAATCTGACATTTTATTGGTTTGATTTAAGAAAAAAAGTTTCTGATTCCCTTAAGTAAACCACTTTTAGTATCCATATACTTCTGGATAGATGAGAGCAAGTTATCAGGACATCTCTTTGTGGTTTCCCACTGGATGGCCTTAGTACTGCTGATTGGCACCATACATCATGGGCTGGGCATTAGAGAGCGAGATTTTTTTTTTTAAACCTGATCTCATTTTGAGGAGAAATACATTTAGAAAGAAACCTCCTCTCACTTCTGTCTCCAAAACTCTAGAGGCCCCAGCCATGATTGATCCCCACAGTTGGCCAAGGGCTTAACTGACAAACGTGGGCGCCCCTTGTCTGAAGAAACCAACCTTCTAGCATAGCCAAAGGAAACAAATACACAAGCTGTGCTTGAAGTCATTAATCACCATTAACAATCATAGCCAGGACGCGGCAGTGGTGCGCGGGACGTCAGACGCTTCTCCTCAAGTAACTTGCAGTCTAGTTTCGAGGATCAGGAGGACATGAAATGGGAAACAGTTGTTCGGTGGAGCACATGCCGTGGGCAGGCTAAACGAGCTCATAAGTCCAGTGGAGCAGAACCAGGTCAGATGCTGAAACTTGGCAGCAGGGCTTGATGAGCTCCTCTCCAGTTGCTTCTGACATGCGAAAGGTGACATGTGATCACTGTGTGTCCTGCCCTCAGGAGAGCGCAAGTCCCGCTCTGTTCCATGTGCTCACGGGAGAGGAGCTGAAGAAAGGGTGCAATTGAAGGCTGGGTTGCAGAACGTGGCATCTCCTTAGCTGTTTCTGGAAAAACAGCTCTCTGTGTACATGAGCCAGTTAGTCTTTGCCTGCTGCCCCAGCCCTTGGTTTTACTCTGCAGGCGTGTTCCCGCCCGTGGGAGTCCTACCTGTACCTGCTCGATTCCATGGGACAGGCTCCCCGTGTTGGGTCCCAGTTCAAGGGAAATGAGCAGTGTGTGCAGTCGCCGTCTCTGGGCTGTGTAAACAGCAGAGAGGCAAGGACTGGCTCTGTTGGGGCCTTGGACGGGCCCTGTGTGCACACAGGGAGAGTCATCACTCATCTTTTGGACACCCGTGGTGTAAGCATGAGATAATGCGGGAGACTTCTTCATGCTGTTCAGATTTCTTTCTTTGTGTCAAAATCCAATTGTTGGAGAATTGTTTTGGCAACAGCAACCGCTGCCACTCAGCTCCTTTGGAAAGCCAAAACAAAACAAAAATAATTTACATTCCCTGGTCTTGATTTTTCTTTCTTCTTCGTTTTCTTTTTAATGAGCAGGAAATAGGGCTGAGGCAGCCCGAGTTCTGTAGGTAATATCTTTCCTTAATTAGCTACACGTTGACAAGAGAGGTCACCCAGTTGAACGCAGTTTTGCCTGTTCCCCTTGAAGCAGCCCGTGTGTGTTGTCCACACCCACTGGAGGCCCGGAAAGGAAGGTGAAGCGCGTGGAGCGGCCATGCGGGCCACACAGGCAGGCTTCTAACCCCAGCACTATTGTCCTCTGTGTTCACTTGATGGCCAGGGTGATCCTTCAGCGATCCAGAATGCCCCAAGACTTTGTGGAAGGCTCACAGAGTTACCGCTTGTCTGTTCTTGAGGGGTGCAGACATCAGACACCAGGACCAGCGTACCCGGGCCCTTCTGGACGTGGCAGGCTGATGGCACTGTCGTTCCTTGGCTCTCTCTTCCGACATTAGCCTCACCTCCTTAGGCTTTTTTCTTCTTTCCTTTCTTTCTTTCTTTTTTCTTTCTTTCTTTCTCTTCTTCTGCTTTTGATTTTCTGGTCCCTCCTACCTGTTTTCTCTCTGCGCCCCCTCCCCTTCTCGTTTTCAGTGTCTGTACGTGATGTCCCAAATTTTTTTTATTCACGAATAAGTATCTTATTATTCAGTTTTCAGCATCATTTCAAACAGTCTGGTCTACTGTTTCTTTTTCCTCACTAGTTATTTTCCTGTTCATTTGTTCTCATGACCCTCTGCTTCTACCTTTTAGAGCAGCGGTTCTCAACCTGTGGGTCTCAACCCCTTTGGTGGTTGAACGACCTGCTCACAGGGGTCGCCTAAGACCATCAGAAAGCACATATCTCCGATGATGGTCTTAGGAACCAAGACCATCGGAGGTCTATCGTCTCCATGTGGGTCTGCCCACAGACAAGTACCCAGCATGAAGCCTGTGACCCATGCTGCACCACACTTCAAGACCAAATTTCCTTTTATTTGTCATCAGAAGCAAATATTTCACAATATATAATAGCCTATTGTCATTAAATCACCATGCTCTAATTATGTACCATTTGTAACAATGGAAATACAGCCTGCATATCAGATAGTTACATGATGATTCGTAACAGTAGCAAAAGGCAAGTGATGGAATAGGAACGACAATCAATTTATGGTTGGAGAAGTCACCACCACCTGAGGAACCGTGTGAAAGGGTGGCGGCAGGAGGCAGGTTGAGAACTGCTGCCCTGGAGCCTGTGAGGGACCTCTCCTTGGGAGTCGCCCTGGATTGTTACGTAGGTGAGACCAGAGCCCTTGGTGATCCTTCCAAGTGGAGACCTGTGAAGGTGGTCCTCCTTCCCACCTTGTGCTGAGGACACACGTCATTCGAGGGCAAGGATGCTGCACCGAGAACATTCTATTCCCTGTGGGCCCTGACTGCTCTGCTTTCCCCCTCATTCTCTCAGCTTTTAGAGAATCCCAGAGGGGTGGGAAAAGACGGCACCAATCAGCAGCATGTTCATAGCTGGGTCGCTTCATCCTTTAGGAAAAAAAATGCTTCCTTTTCTCAACATTCTGCCATGACCCTTTTGTTTCCTTCCCTGCGAATGCCCGGCTGCTTCTCAGCTGTTAGTTTCTCCTTAGTTTCGTTCTTTACACTTTGGAGGGTGTCAGGACTTGGTCACTGGATTCTTTCTCTCTCTGGCTCAAGGTACATATCACCAGTTGATATGTCACATAAATATCAGGTGATTTTCCCAAGGCATTCAATAAGCATCTATTCCAAAGATTACCTCTCTTGTACACTTCTGCTCTGAACTCCAGGTCTGTGTATCTAGCTGCCTACTCAACAGCTCCCTTTAGATGTCAGCTAAGCACCTCCCACTTAGTGTTTAAAGCCAAATGTCAATTTTCCTACTCCACCGCCGTCCCCCCTCTACTTGCCCTCACACGTCTGCTTTAAGCTTGGAAATGGAACCACCATTCTTCCAGATGCTCCAGCCAAAAGTCTTTGAAACTCCATCCCATATTTTTACTCCATCACCAAACCAGCAGCATATCCTGTCCACCATTCCCTCAAAATATATCCAGAATCTGACAGCTCCTCTCCACCTTTCCTTCTACCAGAAGTCTGCAGCACCATCATTTCTCACCTAGAGTGTATCCATAGCTTCTAATTGGTCATCCTCCCAGTCTTGTTCACCGGAGTCTTTAAAAATGATGCCAGATTTAATGGCATAGTGGATTATGTTTTCAGGTGCTAATCACGAGGTCAGCAGTTCAGACTCACAATCTTCTCTCTGAATGAAAGATGAGACTTCCTGCTCTCAAAGATTTACAGCTTCAAAAACCCACATGGGAAGTTCTACCCTCTTCCTGGGGACACTGTGAATGACGATCGACCCAAGAGTTGTGTGTTGAGTTGAATTGAGTTCTTTTTTAAAACCGCCAGCATGTCTTCATTTCAGTTCTAATTTCTTATTAAGACCTGTGAGGCATGATGGGGTCTTACCCACTGCTGACTCACTGGCTTCAGTTTTTACCGTTGCTCCTCATTCTTACTACCCTGGTACATTTAACCTTCTTAGTGATTTCTGCCTGTCTGTCTGTCTTCTCTCTTCTCTTCTCTTTCTCTCTCTCTCTCCCTTTCTTCCTTTCTCTTTAAAACTTGGATAACATCCTTCTGCTATAGGGCCTTAAACTACCTCTGCCCCAATACTAGAATCCACTTCTCCCAAACAGCCTTGTGCTTTGCTCGCTCACTTCCTCTGGTCTTTCCTGAATGAAATATCACTTTATCTGACCCTTCATTCTCTTTCCTCTTGTGTCTATCATGTAGTTTCATACCACCATTCCCACCGAATGGCTTATATATGTATTTGTCTGATTGTTTTCAGTATGCTTCCACAAATTCTGTGTTTTTCAAGTTGGGAATTTTACTTTACTCTTGGCCCATTGTTGTGTGGCTCATACGGATCCTACCAGATGAATGTTTAAATGAATGGATGAACAACAAAAAGCGATACCTTCTAAAAAGTACATAAAATAACATGTCACTCGGTGGGGAGAAAGATCAAGAGAAAAGCTGGTTTATGAATTCTGATATATCCCACTTGACTTTTAAGTTTTGTGCCTGAAGGTACATATCTTTCTTTTTGTGAGCTGGGAAGCCCATTGGGCTTTCTTGTACCAGTCTCTATTGCTGTCATTTCCCTGCTGCTGCTTCGCTCTGTCTCATGTGTCACACCACTTGGATTGTGGAAGCTCAGCAGAGAAACCATGGGCCCAAGTGGGAATATTAACCTCCAGGGCACACTAGATCAAAAGTAGGGTGTGGGGATCACTGCAAAAGCAGATACCTACAATTCACCCTAGAATATGGCCTGTCATACCAAAGTTTTTCATTGTCAAGAGGGTGCAGGGTAATTTTCTTTTTTTCTGAAAAGAGGTGGTAGGCCAAGTAAATTTGGGAACCTATGATATAGACCTAACAGGTCATTTGGTGAGAGTTCTAAAGACTACCGCTAGAAAGTCCAAATCCAGCCATGCACTATATCCCATTCATGTCAGTTTCATTAAAACCTAAATTATTTGCTTATCCTTCCCCAACTAGGCTCAAGTACCCAACATCTGTTGAACATTTCATTGAATATTTGAAGGGCCTTCAAAGGGTTGACAGAAATAGCCCAGGGATGCGATTAGCTCTGCTGTCAGACAGAGAGCCTTGTAAAGTCCATTGTGGCAGATGGAGTTAGGTTCAAAAGTAACACCTTAACATTTGACCTCCCCTTTGACTCATTTTAGAGTTGTTTCCATTTTTAATAGTGGGGGGGGGGAGGGCGCATCACTGCCTTCTGGCGGGAGTAGGAGGCCCAGCCTTGCTCCTGGAGAGCTGCTGCTGGATTTGAACAGCCAACCCAATGGGCCATACACAACCCCTACGCCACCAGGGCTCAGCCCCATTTTTAATATTTTCTGCCTTCTTTTCCAATGAGTTCTTTCTCTGTTTTTTTTGGTCACTGTTGTCGTTTTTTTTAATTAAGTTTGTTTCTTGTTTATATTTTGAATGATTTTCTATATACAAAATCTAGGCTATATAATCCATATAGGCTATATAATCTATAGAGACAATAAAGAGATTAATCAAAAAGACTTCACTGAGGTGACATTTACCACCGAGAACCTTCCTTCTTTTTGTCCCAAAGTTATAGGAACCCTAAGATTATACTTGAGAAAGCACAGGGTGCCATATAGCAATGTTGAAACATACAATTTTCCTCTAGTTCTTTAATGCTTCCTCTCCCACTATCATGACCACAATTCTACCTTACAAATCCTGCTAGACCAGAGCATGTACCCAGGTGCAAATAAGAGCTGGAAGCACAGGGAATCCAGGACAGGTAAAACCCTCAGGACCAATATTGAGAGTAAAGATACCAAGGAAGGTGGAGGGGTGAAAAGGGGGAACCAATCACAATGATCTACATATAATCCCTTCTCAGGGGGACAGACAACAGAAAAGCAGGTGAAGGGAGACATCAGTCAATGTAAGACAGCAAAAAAAAAAAAAAATTATAAATTATCAAGGGTTATTGGGGGAGAGGGAGGAGAAAACGAGGAGCCGAGATCAAGGGCTCAAGTAGAAAGAAAATGTCCTGAAGATGACGATGGCAATAAATGTACAAATGTGCTTGACACAATGGATGGATGGGTGTATTGTGATACAAGCTGTAAGAGCCCCCAATGAAATGATTTTTTTTGTTTTTGTTTTTTGGGCATCACTGCCCTCTGGTGGTGGGAATAGGAGGCCCAGCCTTTGCTCCTGTGGAGCTGGAATTGAACCTCCATCCCAGTGGGCCTCAGTCCCGTGCTCAACCACTACACTACCATGGCTCAGCCCTGAAATGATTTTTTTTTTAAGGCTATGCATTTACAGGGATTGGGTTCACGTTCCCATGGAATTGGGTGTGTCGTCTATTTGAAAACAGAATTCTTGCTAACCATAGCATCCTGTCACATTTCTTGTGATGGCAACAGAGAACACAGACATACTCATAAAGTGTCTGCATTGCCAAGTGCATTTGATTCGGATACTAGAATAGTAGGGCAGTCAGTCAGGCTTCCTCACAGGCTTCCCAGGACTTTCCCCACTTCTGGTTGGTGGGCTGAGCCTGTAAAGGAAGTGGTATTTCAGTTTAGAAGAGGAAAATAATCGTTAAGTGTATTTTTCAGAGTTATGATTTAAAACCTAATCATAAAGGAAAATCATGGATGCCTTTGGTTTAAAGCCAGTCCATTTTCATTTTATCTGAATGATTTACTACCCCGTGCCTGTAAGTGTCTGTGATTATGTGGTCAGACCCTGACATGGATCCCAGGCAGGCTGGTGATACCCACCCACTCTACCCCTTCCTCGGCCCAGATGAGCTTCCTAGTGGTGTGTGCTTCTATGAAGGAACTGGGATTTCTGGATGTTATTCAATTTCCAAACAATCCCCACACAATTCAAATTCACAAATTAGTACAACCAGTGTACAGAAGCCACACTGACAACTTAATCACAGCTTGGCTTGTGACGAAACTTAAGACCATTTTTTGATGTCACAAATTCAGGATTTTTAAGGGTGCGAGTGAGTAAGTTAACAAAAAATTGCTGGAGAGCTACCAGAATTCGGGCTGGATTCAGAAGAGGGCACAAACAGAGGATATCATTGCTGATGGATCTTGACTCAAAGCAGAGGCTATCAGAGAGATGGTTACTTGTGTTCCAGACTGCAAAGGCGAGGTTCAGCTGTGTGGACCTTAATAAGCTAGGAATACTGCATGGTTTAAAATCAGGAAAGATGTACAATAGGGTTGTATCTTCTCCCCATACTTGTTCAAGCTAGTTGATGAGTGAATCATCAAGAAACCTGGATGAAGGAAAACATACCATCAGCATCGGTAGAAGGCTTCGTAACAACCTGTGGTATGCCGATGAAACAAGCTTGCTTTCTAAAAGTGAGGGGGAATGGAAGCACTTGCTGATGCAGATCAAGTGTTGTAACCTTCATGTAGGTAAAACCAAAACCCTTACAACCAAACTGATAGGTAAGGTCATGCAAAGTGGAGAGGAGGCTGCGGTCGTCATGGATTCTGTCTTACTTGGATCTGCACCCGATACTCATGGACGCAGCAGTGGAAAGTTCAAAAGACCTATTGCATGAGGTCAGTTACTGCACAAGACCTCTTTAGACGATCAAAGAGCAAGGAAGCTACTTTGCAGACTAAAAATGGACCTGACCCTAGCCACGGCATTTTCCATTGCAACCTACATTGCATGTGAAAGTTGCATACTGAATAGAGAGGACCATAAAGGAATCAGTGCATTTGAACTGTGGGGCTGGAGAAGAGTGGAAGTTCCATGAACTGCCAAGAGGACACACCAACCTCTCTTGGAAGCAGTAAGGCCAGAGGCAAGGAAGGCAAGACTTTATCTTACATCGTCTGGATACATTGTCAGGAGAGACCCCACGCATAGCAGAATGCAATAGTGCATGGCCTGTGCCATTCTCACAAGTCTCCCTATGGCAGAGCATAAATGTAGTGTTTGCTCTCTGTGAAGCAAAGGCAGAAACTTAATCAAAGGGAATTCATCATACAAGCGGTTAATTTCATTTCCAACTGCGTAAGGAAATATAGGCATGTTGAGATAGGGCTTCGGTTAACCCGTTAGTTGAGAGCAAATAAAACTGTATTGGCAATAAATGCTGAGATCCTAAGAACCAGGAAAAGATGGCAGGGGTCAGGATGGGGATTATAAAGGGGGACAGCACCTATGTCCATCATTCTCAAAGTCCTACTGCAGTGTCAGAAGTATCTGCCTTTGAGTATGTGATGTGGCCTCAGTAAAGAGCCTTATAACCTGAGGGTTAAGTAAAAATTCATATTTAACTTAGGCTATGCCCTTAATATGTTTAAAATCTAAGATTATCTGCTAGAAGCTACAGAGGTGGGAGGGAGGCAAGTAGGCTGGTCATTGGTTCATAGAGAATTGTGAAAATACCACCTCCCCTGACTTTTCTGGAGGCCTTCAATTAAGAGTCAGTCAGGCATTTTCTCAAGTTTCAAAGAAATGCTAACACTTGTTCACACTTTCAACTCAACTATAATGTCAAGCAAAGTCCATGATCATTTCAGGACTGTGATGTGGGTGGCAGACCATTCCCAGGAAGCTTCATCCATGGGGAGGGGAAGCGGGGGCGGGGGGGGGGGTGCACATCATTCCAGGTCCCACTGACTCACCTAAGTCCCAAGAATTATGCCCTCTGCCCCTGCCTCCTGGTACTGTTTTGATGTACATGGGCTTTCGGTGTGTCTTTCCCCTCATCAGTATGGGATTCATCCCATTTTCCTTAATACAGCAGTTGTTCCTAATGATACTCCCTTGACTCAACCCCTTACTTCCTTATTAATTACTCGAAATAAAGGTCAAAACCATTGTTTCTCCTCATGTCGCTCCTCCTCAGCATCTCAGAGAAGAGTCCCGGAGTAGGTTTGATCGCGAAGTGGTGGCAGTCATTAGCAAGACCATTTAGGTCTATTACAGAGTGTGTATTCCGTAATGGTAGCGGGCAGGGGGAAATCTGAGAGGGAGGAAGAGAAGGGGAGATAGGGAGAGATGTGAAATGGGAAAGGGGTAAAGTCATGTTCTGGCAGAAGGACAGAGTTGGAGCAAAAAGAAAAGGGGTCTTCCCCTTTTCTCCCATCGACGGTCTGCACTCGGATGCACCTCACCTCCTGCTTTCCCAGCAAGCTCAGAAAGCTCACCAAATGCAGGTACTCTCAGCTCAGAGCTGAGACTGGAGACAGAGAAGCGGCAACACGTAGCTGGGGCTGCCTTCCACCCAAGCCCCCTGCCGTCCATCGATGCTGACTCAGCGAGACGCTACGTGGGTTTCTGAGACTGGGACTGTCCCCTGGAATAGGAAGCCCGGGCTTTCTCCCCGAGGAGCTGCTGCTGGTGTTGAACTTGGGACCATGCACATCGCAGGCTGTTGCGTCACCACAGAGCTCCCCTCGGATCCACTAGCAGTTGGTAAAACGAACGAAGTCACCATCTCAAAAAGCACTCTCCTTTGCGCTGAAAATCCACACAGCAACCTCTGCACAGCCGCAGCCCCTGTCCTGAAAGCCCTCTCTGCACCGCAGCTGCTTGTTTTTCTCCGGGGACATCAAGCCCGGGAAGCCAGGGAGGACCAAGAGTTCCTTTGCAAACAGTGCTGCATCCGAAGAAGAGCTGGGGTAGCCTTGCAGCGTCTGACATGACAGTCCACAAACAGGAACAACCCCCAGATTCGGAATCCAGGGCTAACAGAAGCATTCAATCCATCAGTCTTGGAGAAAAGGCAATGTTGTTTTTTGGGTTTTTTGTTGTTTTTTTTTCATATTTCTCCTCAGCTACCATTATTTACATAACAAACTGCAATCATGTCAGATGTTAGGAATAAGCTCTTTGGGGTATAGCTATTTTTAAACAACTCATAGTTACAGGGATGACTTTGAAAACAGCATGCAAGGCTGAGTTTGTGTTTTCAATCATAAGTGCGTTGTGAAGTTGGGACTGACCTATGGAACAGAAAAGCTCTCTCGGGAGAGGGCAAAGTCCCTCGGGGAAGATGATGCTTTAAAGGGTTGCAAAAACTCAAATTAGCTGTGGGCAGAAGGCGCTGTCTTCTGATGCAGATACGTTGAAATCCCTCGTACCCATTTTTTTTTATTCCATTTTGAAATGCACTGAGCTTTCCTGCACATTGCATTCAACACGCTTCCCCACCCCCAGATTTTCTTGACTGACAGGCATGGATACCCCGCCACCCCACCCCCAGCCCTCGCCCCTTGCCCTCAGGAATCAGAAGTTAGAGCAGGGGAGGGGGGATTGTTGTTGTTGCTGCTGTTTTTATTTTCAAAGGGAGGAAAAAGAATAAGATTGCTGCATTCTTTGGGATTATTTGCATGAGTGAATTATCTGCTTCACTCTAAGAAGAAATACTCACGATGGCTCTTCTGCTTTTCCAAGATTATTTTTCTCCAGTCTAGTGAGCCTCATGTTGCTTCCCTGACCCCTGCAGCTCCCTGTTCCCCCAGCATAAGGAAAGCCCAGGGCTGTTGGTGCTGCCCGCCTTGCCTGGGCCCTGGCCCCTGAGACCCCCTGAGTGCCAGGCTCAGCTTCCCTTTTCTCTCAAGAAACACCTGGTCTCCCCTTGCTCTCAAGCCTCTCCTCTTTTATAGAAATTTCCCATATTCCACAATACTGTTTAGCTTATTATTAAGACTGGCAACACTCATGTCTGATGTTAAGGATTATTTTAGTCTCCTGGAAGACTCCAGTGTGTGACAGTGATTCTTCATTTTACAAACGAGGACACTGAATGCAGCCTGGCTGGGTAATTCACTCCAAAGGAGGTTCCCAAGGAGCCCACCTTAGGAACTCTGGGGGATGGAGGGGGTGGGGCTGGAGTGGAAGTTGAGTAAGTAGAGAGAATGGAGAGAAGAGATGGTGTAGCCCACTCTTCCTTCAGTCATAAAATGAAATTCACCTGGAGGCAAAGACAAGACGGATAAGGGAAAATCCAATTCTTCCTACCCCACTGTCCTCCCCGCAAAACAAGTCCCATGGTATGATCAAGGAAGGGGAAAAAAGCAATGAATGAAAAGTACCCAGTGGTTTTTTAAATGTGTGTTTCTGTACTGAGCAGTGTCGACGGAGCCTTGTTGGCACTGGGAATAAGAGAGAGAGAGAGAGAGAGAGAGAGAGAGAGAGAGAGAGAGAGAGAGAGAGAGAGAGAAATGAGACGATCAGCTCCTATAAAAATTCACAGTCTCCAGAGACTTACGTAGGTTCACTGAGGGTCAGTGTCAGCTCCATGATCGTGGGCTTGGTTTTGATTTTGTTCTAGTCAGACAAAAGGGTTACAAGATTTTAATATTTCGTCATTTGGTACATAGTTAACATCCAATATCTTTGAATCGGTCTTTGACCTCTACCTCTCTATAATGTGTGTGGTGGTGGTGGTGGGGGGGGGAGGGGGGACCCAAATGCAGGATGCTACATTGCCTAGAGGAAATAAGATGTTCCCTTCACGTGCCCAGTTGCTTTTAACAATGGAGGAAAAATTACAATGAGTTACAGTTAAAACCAATCCTTATTTAGCCATTTCTTGCTTTCAGTGTATGTTCTCTATGAAAGTAAGTACAAATTTTGGATTCAGTACCTTCCGGTGATGCGGTGGGTTTCCTATTGGACTGCTTATCTGCAAGGTCAGCAGTTCAAAACCACCAGCTCCTCCACTGGAGAAGGATGAGGCTTTCCATTTCTACAAAGACTGACGGTCTCCAAAGCCCACAGGGGAACTCCATCCTATCCCACGGGTGACTGTGAATGGGCACTGACCTAATGGCAGTGGGCGTAGGTTTCTGTTTAACTTTGTCACATGGAAGAGATGTGATCCCCACTCTTTCCGGGAGGGCTTTTGTCAAAATCTCCTCATTCAGTCCATCCCTGCGCTCTTAGACCTTGAAGAGTTGCATTTAATCTGGAGGATAATCTTACATGCGAGCAATAGAAATATGGGGAGCAGGAATTTAAAAAAAAGAACTAGAGGAAAGGGGGAAAGAGGAGCTTATACCAAGGGCTCAAGTAGAAAATATTTGGAAATGAATATAGCATTATGTGTACAAATATGCTTAACACAGATGATGTATTGAATGCTATAAGAGCCCCCAATAAAATCTATATTTACAAAAAATATATATCATAAAAAAAGAATTACTTTAGTCTTTTTTTTTTGGGGGGGGGGTGCATC
>PVJH01012211.1:0-65485 GCA_004026705.1 Nesogale talazaci
TCATATCTTACACTATCCTAGGTCTCCCTTCACCCACTTCCTTGTTGTCCACTCCCCAGGGAGGACATATTTACATGCTCTGTGATGGCAGCAGCACTGGTCTGAGGTAAGTGCCATGGAGAAGTGCTCAATCTAAATGCCACTGAAACAAAACCAACACAAATGGAAATGTTCATCAAGAGAACATAGGCTGCACCCACACAGATCATCATGAATGAATTTTAAAAGGATATTGAGTGAAAAAAAAAACCAAACAAACGACTTTTAAAAATGTGGTATTATTTTTATAAAAGCTCAAAAAAGTTGCTGAAAAACCAACTACAGGGATCTACACATCACCTCCTCCCTGGAGGACAGACATCGGAGGAGTGGGAGAGGGGAGATGTCAGGTAGTGTAAGATATGACAAAGCAATAATGATTTGTAAAGCATTGAGGGTTGGTGAGGGGAGGGGCAAGCAAGGACGGAGGGGAAAGGATGAGAAGGTGCTATCAGGGGGTCAAGTGGAAAAGCAGATATTTGGAGAATGATAACAGTAGCGAGCATGTGAAGGTGCTTGGCACAGTATATGTATTTATGTATTGTGAAAAGTGATGTACAAGCCCCCAACAAAATGATTAAATAAACAAAATCCAATCTATTATTTAGAATACACAAAAAATGTGAAACTGTTATTTTCAAAAGGGCTAAGGGAATGATATTGCTGCCGATAGCAGGGTAAACAGATGGGAATGGGTATTGATGATGCTCCAGTAAGTTCTTGGAGTTTATTATTGTATGCTTCGTACTCTTCATCGGAGCTTCTGTGTCTTGATACTGTTGGCATTCTTGGCACTATTCCTGGATAATTCTTTGTCATAAGGGGCTGTGCTTTGCATTGTAGTGTAGTCGACAACGTCGCTGACCTTTCCTCCCTAGTTGCCAACCAGTTGTGACAACAGTAACTACAAATGCCTCTCATCTAACCCTTGTCAAATGCCCCCTGCTGTTGAAGATCACCACTCGCCTGCGTTTGTATGTTTGAGTTTCTTAAATGTCCTATGCTAAAACAAAGTTTGTTTTGTTTTAAAATTATTATTATTTAAACCATACAACCCACCCGTTGTTCATCAAGCACATTTGTACATTTGTTGCCCTCATCGCTCACAAAACATTTGCTTTCTACATAAGCCCTTGGTATCATCAGCTCCTCGTTTTTCCCTGCCTCCCTGCACCCCTCTCCCTCAGGAACCCTTGATAATTTATAAATTATTATTTTGTCATAGCTTACACTATCCTATGGCGCCCTTCACCCACTTTCGTGTTGTCCATCCCCCAGGGAGGAGGTTATATGTAGATCCTTATCATCGGTTCCCCCTTTCTACCCCACCCTCTGTCCACCCTCCGGTATCGCCACTCTCACCACGGGTCTTGAAGGGATCGTCTGTCCTGGATTCCCTGTGTTTCCGGTTCCTATCTGTACCAGTTTTATAATGATGGCTAGAAGTCTCTCCCTGTCTGTGCAGCAGAAGCAGGAGAGGATTGTTAATCACTGAGCCATCCAGAGCCTGTGAGGGGCCTTTGAAGTGACAGGGCAGAGCAGTGTGAGCTGACAGTTTCAGGAGGGCTTTGACGAGCGGGTGATATTTCTAGAAATGATACTGGGTATCAGGAAATCAAGGCCTCCAGAGACATGGGGTAGGGGTGGGGCGGGCAGGGAGGGGGAAGTCTGCAACCTTTCACATGTCGTGGGGATTGTCAAAACTTGCTTTAGCCTTTTCAACATGGACGTGACATTTATACATTGAGTAGCCTTCTTGAAGCTTTGTTACGTTTGTCTGTTTTTCAGTATATAAAACCTCAGATTTAAAAAAAGAACCAAAGACAAAGCCCCCAAACCTAGGATTGAGAAAGCAACCAGAGAAAGGATTGCTGGGGGTTTTGGAAGGGAGGTGGGGGGATGGAGGGAAAGGAGAGTTTATATCAAGGTGTTCACAAAAGAAGAGAATGCTTTGGAACAGAGTGTGGTAGCAACTGCACAATATTTCTTGCTGTGATTGAACTACGGAATGATATGATGTCTGGATTAGCTCTTAACAAAATAGTTTGGGGGAAAATGTTTGTTTTTTTTTAAATGGGACCTTCTGTGTATATAATCCCTTTCTTCCAAAGAAATAAGAGGCCTAATATTTCATCCTGGGAGCATCCCTTCAAGTGAGTGGTTGTGAATTGAAAGTCACCCACATCTAACTGTGACTCCTAGACAATTTAGGTAACTCCAGGAATACGATCCAGAGAACGGACACACCACCACTCTCGACCAATGAGTCCCTGAGATTCCACACCTTGGACTTCGTGTGTCTTCCAAATCTGAGAGGTCCCCAGTTCCCTGCTTCTATTCTTTAGTGTCTCTCTGACACTTATCCTTCGACTCCAGGTTCATTAATGTCCTCATGGAAAGGGTTTCATAGCGACCCTCTAGGACAGGGTAGAACTGCCCTGGTGGGTTTCCAAGGCTGTAATTCTCAACAGGAGGAGAAAGCCTCGTCTTTCTTCCACTGAGTGGATGGTGACTTTGAACTGCTGATCTTGCACTTAGCAGCCCAATGCTTAACCCACTACACCACTAGGGATCCTGCCGAATCGGGATGACTCAACAGCAGTGAGTTGGGTTTGGATGTGAGAAGAGTTTATTACCCTCCCTTTAAAACTGAAGAAACAGAAAGAAACCACAAGAACAAATTACTTTCCCCCCCCAAAAAATAGAATCAAGAACAATTGATTAGAAATAGAGTTATAAGGAAATTCAGGTCTCCTAAATCTTGGACACTCTTGGGTTGAAAATATTCAGTAGGCTCTGAAATGTGTTTGCGGTTGTGAGAGTGTGTGCGTGCCTTTGAGGAAAGGATGTCAAGGTGACAAAACCGAGGACGGAAGGGACCAGCCAGCAGGAGGATGGTGGTAGACGCCTGCATGTTCAGACAACGCTCGGGGAAAGTCCTTCCTCCTTTTCGGCATCCGTGACTGTAAAAACCTTGCAGAATGGTTGCACACACCAACGGAAACATTCGGAAGCCCTTTCAGACTCTGTGTACACGTTTCGTGAAAGTCATGACACTTATTACTTTAAAGATCATGTGAATGATAAAGCAGCCCTCAGCGAACGGAGGGCTCCGATCGTCCCGGTCCGCGTTCTTACCAGATGTCCAAGTCGGAGGAATACTCCGTGGCTCCCAGCAAGGCATCGGGAGGGCGGTACCAGAGGGTCACCACTTCTGAAGAGTAAGTCTGACTGGGGACGGACTGGGCCCGAGCAAGACCTGTCCAGAGGCAAAAGGCACAGAACGCTTGGAACTGGGGCAGCCGGCAGACACCCAGCGGGGCTCAGCACCTGCACGAGCCGAACTGGTGGGCGACAGGTTCAAAGTCATGCTCAGACTGCGGGGTGCTCTTAACAGCATGCCCTGGCTCTTGTGCCCCGCTGTGCACCTTTTCGGGGAACAACGACGAGGGTTTCTAGCCCACCAGGATTCACAGCACCGGGAACCCACAGGGCCGGTCCGCTCTGCCCACAGAGTCCCTGGGAGTCAGAAGTGCCTCGCTGCCGGTGAGGACCGCTTCAGCCAGGCATTTCCCGCTTTACAACAGAGGTGGCCTTCGTGGTCAGGTGAATGTGGGCAAGTGATTAAGTTCTTGCCTGTGTGATAGGAGTAGAAGAAGTTGTATGTCAATCTCTAGACCAGGTCCTTAATAGAGAGGTCAAGTATTCCACTTGCCCTTTCTCTTTCCTCTGGGCTGGAATGAGAAGAAGCCACCTTGAACGGGGCAGTGGGGGGGGGGGGCGCGGGGGGGCAGTGGCCTGGGGATGATGGGGCCTCATGACAAATACAGCCCGAGACAAGATATCACAGGGCCGCCATACATACTCTGACCTGCTTCGCCTGTTAGGTAAGGGGAAGTGAAGCTTCTCGATTGTACAAGCCTCTCTACTTTTGAGTTTCTGTTGCAGCCAATCCGCTGTATTGTAATGTGGCTGCCCTTCATTTCTGCAGTCCGGGAACAGAGATAAAAAAGGGGGGGTGCTCATCTCAATTATGGTGGCAGGACCTTATGAGTCCTTTCAGGGGCTCCTCATCGAATCACGTGACCTGTAGTTCTGAAAGACCTCAATAGGTGAGTTTTTTTCTGTGGTGGGGAATGGAGAAAGGTGTGCTTGTTACATGCTTACCCGTCAGGTAAAGCTGGTATCTCAGAATAAAGTGTTATAGAGATAGACCCACGATCTGACACATGTCAAGCCAAGAGGCATTCCTCAGCCACGGTGGAATCTGGTTTCCACAAAAGCTTATGGAGCAGCTGCTGTGGTGCCAGGCACTGGGAATGCAAGGATGAGCCAGCACAGACCTCAACTGTACCTTCCGGATGTGAAGTCTTAGTAAAAGGCACACACACACACACACACCCACGTTACTGCTGTCCAGTTCATTCTGACTCAGAGCGCCACCACAGGGCAGAGTAGAACCGCTCCGGAAAGGTCCGAGAACTATCGGGGAGCTGACTGCCTCCACCTTCCTCAGGGGAGTGCCCGATGAGTGGAAACTACCAAGCTTTCCCTTCCGAAAAGCTCAAACTACCTGCCATGGAGTTGATTCCAACTCGCAGTGAGTACAGGCGAGGGCTGCCTCCGTGGCTTTCCAAAATGAAAAATCTACATGGGAGTGGAAAGCCTGGTCTTTCTCCTGTTTTACAGCTTGGGGTTTCAAACTGCTGACCTTGCTGTCAGTCAGCCCACATGTAACCTGCCGGAGCACCAGGGTTCCTCCAGACTGGCAGTTAGCAGCCCGACATGTCACTTACTGCCCCCACCAGAGCACCTTTAAATCCCATCCCCCAAGCACACTGCCACCATCAGGTTCATAGTCACCCTCTGGGGCTTTAATGGCAGCAAATGGCGTCATCTTTATCTCAGCAGGGGACTGAGGTTCGAACTGACAACTGTGGGGTTAGCAGGGAAACACTGATCTGACCAGAACTCCTGTTAAAAGCACAAAGAAGAGATGAGACCACTTCCAGGAGATACCCTTTTCCCTGTCGTTCTGGGATAACCTTGATCTATTCTAATAGAAATTGTATATCCACTCAGCTTCCATAAGATGGACTGAGTCCAATTCCCTCCACTGGTACCGCTATATCAAACTGGCAGTGGGGATAACGCTGTCAAGGGTTCAGCACCTGATTGGATGGGGTTTTAGGGAATCCTAAGAAACTACCAATGTCTGGGGTTAGCCTCCCCAGAGGGTAGCTTGATATCCCCTCAAAGCATCCTAGTCCCTTGACCTCTAGTCTTCAAAGGCCAGGCCTCGTCAATGCGTTACACATGTGCACACAAAGGCATCATTGTTCACAGGCCAAGAGGAGGCCCGAGGGGCGACTCACCGAAGTCAGCCAGCTTGAGCTCTCCCAGAGGACTGAGGAGCAAGTTCGGAGGCTTCAGGTCCCTGTGAAGAACGTGTTGGTGGTGGATGTACGCCAGGCCCCGCAAAAGTTGAAACATGAAAAGCTGGAAGAAATGAACACCAGACTAAGCAGATTTGAGCCACGGTGCGTCGATTTCTCCTCTAAATCAGAAACAGTCGTGGCGAAGAACAGAGTCAAGGTGTCTCTCGAGAAACTGAAAGTAAATGAAGATTTTTACATGGAGGGGGGTGCGGGCAAGGCGAGCCCCTCGACCACGGTCGAAACAGAGGGATTCTGGCCTTTCCTAACATCTCATTTCTTTGATAACGAGGGAATTACCCTGCCGTAAAAATCAACAGTGAGGCTTTGAAGTTTCATTTGGAGCACTAGTTATTGATTTAAATGTGAAAGATTAAAAAAAAAATTTGTCCCCCTCTCCCCCCACCAATGATCTTGGCATTTAAGATCAAAGTCGACCTGGAAATTATATTTACAACTGCTTCAGTTTTTCAGGCTTTCTGACATGAAGCCCTTTAAAAACATAACATGAGGAGATTAGACTGGGAACTGTAGCCTTGGATAACATTAGGAAATAAAGGAATCATTATCTTTTTAAACCTATTTTTCAAGTCTTAAGTTCAAAGTTGAAGACAAGGGAACTATACAGTGAAGATTAAGAGAGACTTCTTTCCACACCCCACCCGGCGGCTCCCCAAAATATCAAAAGAGGAAAAAAAGAGTCATAAGTATAGAGGGAAGAGAAGAAAGGTAAAAAAGGAAATAAATAAATAAATACACAGGAAAAATGCTGAGACCGAATTTTCAGACATTCCGTGTGGGTTATGTGGCTCAGAGACCAAGGGTACCACTAGAGACCCACCCCTATAGAAGCATAAGGAATGAAAAGAGTGCTCAGTCGCCCGGGTGTCTTCTGCTCTTTGCCTGAGCCACTGACAATTCACTACACGCCAAGGCTAGTGTCCACCAAGGTCGGTGCCAACTGGAAACATGTCCTGGTGACTTGGAGAAGAGACAGCCGGCTCCGGCATTCCTGGGGATGTCGGCAAAATGGCAGATGCCGGGCTGTGTGACTACATCCTCTTTTGGTCCCCCATCACATCTTGGAAGCTAGGAACCTCAGAGAGGCCAGGTCCTGTTCCAAATTAGTAATGGCATGGAGATGCTGCAGCCAAGTCCATGAGCAGCACGGTCTGGTGCTGAAACAGGGGCCCAGGGAGGTCCCTGTCCCTGCACAAGGACACGTAGCCTTGGGTGTCCCAGGCAGGTCAACGGCAGGTTCAGAATGTCCTGTGACCCTCCAAATCGTCAGCGACTCTGTCAGTCTCCCCATTGCTTACACACACACACACACACACACACACACACACACACACTTTCATTTTATCGTTCGCCAAACCATCAAGCTACCAGAGAACAAGGTTTGTATATTGACATTTAAATCCCTCTGCTTAGTTATAAATATACATGATCGTGGAAAAGATAATATAGAGAATCGGCTCAAATTCCAGGGATGAGATATTATAATGTGTGCTTAAAAATAGGACTCTTTTTTTTTTTTTTAATATGAAGAGAGTCAAGAAAGGGAGCTGGAGATAGGCCAGAAACAAAAGGCAGCAGGGTGGAGGCAGGTGCAAGAGAGAAGACTGAAGGCAAGGAGAAAGAGCAGTGTTCCTGCCTGCTGTCATTTTTACCCTCAGTACAACCTTGTCAGGTAGATGGGCTTGTCCTCGCTTTATAGATAAGAAAAGTAGGGCCCTAAGAAGTCTTAAGAACATGTCTAGGGAGAGTCAGGGCCAGTACTCCAATTCAGACTTGCCTGACTTCACTTCACCCTCCTAAGAAACTGTAGCAAAGACAGAAAATGAAAACATGACAGGGAGAGAGTCAGAGTTGAGCATCTTGGGGGTTGGCCTGACGGCCTTTCATGTCCCAGGTGCAGACTGTTCTCCTTAGTCACACCCCTATCCCACCTTCCTGTTCTTCTGCTCCTTTCCCCTCTGCCTTCACAGGCATCTACAGCATTTGGAAGAGAGAAAGCACTGAGTTGTAAGGGAAAGGGTGGCTTAGCTAGCATGACGCCCCACTTCAGTCTGTGCTGACCAACCTCACCGCCCATTCATTCTTTAATCCCTTGCAACCTGGATTCTTCCTTCTGCCGAAATGCCCCCAACCACTCTCTCATAAGCCAACCCAGCCAATGGGGTTTTCTGAGGAAACATCCAGCCAGATGGGGGTGACAGGCTTCTTGGACTCCAGCAGTTGGCCATGCTTCCAACATCATTGGTAACAAAATAATGCCAATGGGCTAATGCCATGTGTTAGAGATTTCAAAAAATGCTTCGGATAGGTCAGCACCAATTCCTCAAGGAAAAGTTTATATCCTTTCACCCGCGAGAGATTCTTGGATTCTATAAGAAATTGGAAATAAGCTAACCTCCCTAGAATCCCCAAACACATCTTCCTTGGTTATTACTCAAAATACAAGCCTATTTGATAAGCCTCCTTCTGCCCCTGACTCCCATACTACTCTGTTTCCTGTTACTCAACCTATTTTCCATTCTCTCCTCACCCCCCCCCACCTCCCTTACTTTTTCATTGTTCACTTCCCGAGCCTCAATCATGGTTTAAAAAGTCCCTACAACCTAACACTACTGACAGAAGACCTGATGTGCTATGGGATGACATAATTTATGATGAAAGTGAATGATCATTAAAAAGACAGGAAAAAGGGCTGAGCCCCGGTGGCATAGTGGTTGTGCGCGGGACTATGGCCCACTGTGATGGAGGTTCAATTCCTGCAGCGGCTCCACAGGAGCAAAGCCTGGGCCTCCTACTTCCATCACCAGAGGGCAGTGATGCTCCCCCCCCCTCCAAAAAAAAAAGACAGGAAAGAAAGAAAAGATCAAAGTGGAAAGCAGAAGAGACTCTGAGACTTGCTGTCAATTGAAGCGTAACTACGACAAATGGAAGAAATGGAAGAAACCGGAGAGATGAACACAAGGTTTCAAACAGCAGTTTGAGAAGACAAAGTAAAATATTGTAACAAAATGTGCAAAGCCCTAGAGTTAGAAAACCTCAGAGGAAGAACACGCAGCATACCTTAAACTGAAATAGCTAAAGGAAACATTCAACCCTTCAGTTGAAATATGGAAAGATTTTATAGACAAAATATTAAACATTGCAGGAAGCATCAAAAGAAAATGGAAACAGTACCACAAAGAGCTAGTTGACAAGCAAACATTTCAAGTGGTAGCATATGGACAAGAACAAATGGTACTGAAGGGAGAAGTTCAAGCTGCCCTGAAAGCACTAGCCTAAAACAGGGCTCCCGGAATTGCTAGACTACCAATTGAAATGTTTCAATAAGCTAGCCAAGCCCTGGAAACTCTCACTCATCTGTGCCAGGAAGTTTGAAAGACACCTGCTTCGCCAAGTGACTGGAAGAGGTTCATCTTTGTACCCATGCGAATTATAGAACAAGATCACTAAAAGCAAGGCGCCGTGGTGGTGTGGGTATGTGTTGGACAGCAGTTCAAAATTATCAGTGGCTCTGAAGAAGAAAGATGGGGGTTTCTACTCCCGCACACAGTTACAGTATTGGAAACCTACCAGGGAAGTTCTACTCTGGTCTATCGGGACACAAGGAGTTGGTATCAACTCAATGGCAGTGAATTTTGTTTTGTTCTCCTCATTAATATCACTTGCAACTGAAATTTTGGGAAAGATCATCAATAACAGTTGCAGTAGTGCTTTGACAGGAAGCTGCCAGAGGTTAAGGCTGGATTCAGAAGAGGACCTAGAACAAGGGATATCATTGCTGACATCAGACGCATCTTGGTCGAAAGCAGAGACTATGCAAAAGATGTTTACTTATATTTTGTTGATTCTGCCAAGGCACTTGACTGTGTGGATCATAGCAAACTATCAAAGGCCTTGAGAAAAATGGAAGAATTCCAGAACACTTCATTGTGTTCATGTAGAACTTGTACATGGGTCAAGAGGCAATTGTGTACACAGAAAAAAAGTTTAATATTTTTATATTCCTAGGGAATGTTATATGGTTTGAAATCAGGAAAGGTTGTTGTGGTAGCTACATAATTCTGGCATCAATTTGAGGATTAAGAATGAAGAGGTAGCGTCTAGTCTGTCAATCAGGTCATCATCAATAAGACTTCTCTGTGGGCATTGCCTTCCCCTAAGATTCTGGGAGTTCCAGCATTTCCTCCTTGGAGGTGGGAGGCACACTCTCTTTCTGCTCACTTGCTATGAGACATCCCTGAGGAGAAGCCACATAGACCAACCCTGATGCAGCCAGAACCCTGGACCTGGAGAAGCCACGTAGAGACCCCTGCCAGCACTGAGATGCTTACAACACTACTGGATCCAAAGACTTTCTATCCATTGGCCTGTGATCATCCTGCATTCAGCATCCTGATTCATGCATCTCAAGAGGACTTTATAGATGGGTGTCTGATATATGGGCTAATATCAGACTTTTGACCTTGAGCTGGACTTGGTTAGTTTGCTTTCTTAATGTACAATTATCCTTTATGTAAAACTCTGTCATATGTACATATGGGTTTCTATGGATTTGTTTCTCTAGCCTACACAGATGTGCATCAGGATTGTATCTTCTCACCATACTTATTCAGTCTAAATGCTGAACAAACAGAGAATCTGGAACAATATGAAGAAGAATGGGACACTGGATTGGAGGAAGGCTTATTAACAACCTGCAATATGCAGCTGACACAATCTCACTTACAAAAGAGGAGGACTCGAAGCCCTTGCTGATGAAAGTCAAGGATTACAGCCTTCACCAAGGATTATAAATGAATGTAAAGATGAGCAAACCCCCAACAACTAGACCGTTAGATAACATCATGATAGGTGGAGAAAATATGGAAGTTGTCAAGGAATTCATCAAGAGATCAAAGGACACATTATATTGAGTAAATCTAAAAGATCTCTGAGTATGTTGAAAGCAGAGATGTTATTCTGAGGACTACGGAACGCCTTCCACAAGCCACGGTGTTTTCAATGGTATGTGAAAGCTGGACATTTAATAAGGCAGACTAAAGAAGAAAGAACTGATGCACTTGAATTGTGGTGCCCTTGAACACAATCCAAAGTACCACGGACTGCCAAAAGAACAAACAAATCTGCCTTGAAAGAAGTACAGCCAGAATGCTCCTTAGAGGCAAGGACGTGAAGGCTTCACCTCATGTTGTCAGGAAAGACCTCTTGTTGTCAGGGAAGACCAGTCCCTGGAGAAGATAGACCGGCCCAGTGGCTGCACCAATGGGCTGAAACAGAAGAGCACTTGTGAGGCTGGTACAGGAGCGGGCAGGGGTTCGTACTGTGGTTCCTAAGGTTGTTTTGAGTCGGAACCAACTGGATGGCAGCTGACATCACTAATGCCACCTAATCTCCTCCGGGACTTTCCTTCTGGCTACTTCAATGAGTTTCTGAACTCCCTGCAGCCTGATAGTGCTCTCAAACAGATGCTGGCTTTTCTTCAAATTCCTCATACTTTTCAATCCCTTGAGAGGAGACGAGGCTGCCTCCTCATGCCTCATTTCAAAAACCATGACTTCTCTTCTTGGGCAAAAATCCCCGTCCTTTGAACTTCCAAGCCACCCGGATTACCTCCCCACTGCTCTTCAGCATTCCCTGGAAGACTTCCTTGCCTGGGTCACAGCTGTGGTTCCCTCAGCAAACGCCGGAAAACTGCCTGGGCACCGGCACTCTCCTCCAATCCGCACAAGCTTCTCAGTCCTGTGGTCACACCGTGGATCCAGCCAGTAGGTGAAACTGTCCTTTGAAATGTGGCGTTCATGCATTCATTCCGTGATGGAATGGCTTCTCGTGATGATCACATTTCGCTTCTAAATGTGCTCGCAAGTCCCTTTGCCATGAAATCCTTGCATCGCTCTCAGCACCATGATTCTCGTAGCCGTCGCACTGTTGAGCATGTCTCATAACGTGAACGCTCTCTCTCACGTGGCGTGACAGTCTTAGAAAATTGCTTCTTTTCACAGGTTCTACTTACGCTACCAAAGTTTAATCGTTTTATATTCCTAGGATTCTATTCTGATCTTCTCTTATTACTCTACGTGCAGTCTCTCTGAGCCATGTACTTTGCTTCATTGGACAGTTCTATTCTGATGATTTGACTAGTTCTTTGTGTGTGTGTGTGGGGGGGGGCATCACTGCCCTGGTGGGAGGAGGAAGCCCAGCCTTGCTCCTGGAGAACTGCCGCTGGATTTGAACTGTCAACCCTCTGGGCTGCAGCCCCGCACACAACCACTACACCACTGGGGCTCAGCCCGATTTTACTATTTCTATCTCCACCTCAGATCTCCTCCCTGAACTCTAAGCCTATATAATATGAAGGTCCCCTGAACATCCCATAATCACCTCAAACTCTGCATGTTTAAAATTTAACTTACCATATGCCTCAAAAATAAAATTCCATTCTGCTTTTGTCTCAGTGAGTGGTACCACCATCCATCTTAATACACAAAGCCAGAAAATTATTTCACTTTTGGCTCTTCTTTCGCTCATTAATTTGAGCTAAATAATTATCTTTCCAATTTGCTGTACCATTGTCTCACATTTGTTCCATTGTTCTCCTGGTTAGCCTCACTGCTGAGACTGAAACCCTAACAGACACCAACATTTAGGCGATGGGTGGAGGATGAAAAGACTATGATGGGGTTATGAGGTGAGTAGGAAGAACTAAGGCGAGGGTGGGACCAGAAGAATGGAATTATTTCAGAAACAAGCATTACCCTCCTTACAATCAATCTGTTCACCACACTGTCACCAAAGTCAGTCTGTCCATAAAGAAAACCAGAATTTGTCACCCTCTTGAATGAAAACATGTAATAGCTCCTTATGTGGAACAGTAATGCATAGCTGGGTCCTTCATGCCGTTTCTTACTTTATCTAAAGCCTCGTCTACCCACAACTCTGTTATTCTGAACTACAAGCCTGTTGCCATCAAGTTGATTCTAACTTAGAGACTCTGTAGGACAAAATAGAATTGTACCAGAGGGTCTCTAAGGCTACAACTTTTAAAGAATCAGACTGCTGTTTTCTTCTTGGAAGCAGCTGGTGATTTAGAGCCACTGACCTTTCAGTTAGCAGGCAAGTTCTTAATGACTATGCCATCAGAGCTTCTATTCTAACCTCCAGACTTCCTGGAATATTCATTCATTCATACATCACATCCTAATTTCACATCCCAGCATTTTCATGGTTGCAGCTTTTATGGAGAACATCATCTCTATTCCCACCTGTTGAGCTCCTATAACTTCTTTCTTTGAGCTACCATAAATAAGTTAGTCTCTTTACACCCATCCCTCACTTAATGACTTAAATCCCTCACTTAAGTTTTGTTGTTGTTGTTGTGGTGGGCATCGCTGCTCTCCGGTGGTGGGAGTAGGAGGCCCAGCCCTACTGCTGGAATTGAACCTCTGTCCCAGTGAGCTGCAGTCCTGCGCACAACCACTACGCCACCGGGGCTCAGCCCACGGTTAAGTTTTGAAGACCATATCACAATGCAAAAGTCAGCGTTATACAAAAATGACCTAGCCAAGACACATAAACTGGGCATCTGCTCAAGCCCAGGCTCAATACAAGAACACTTTGTTCTAACAACCTTGCATTCTGTAATGCTCACAATCGCTGAAGACAAAATGGATGCACAAACAAATGTGGTGAAGAAAGCTGATGGTGGCTGGCTATCAAAAGATAAAGCATTTAAGGTCATAAAGACTTTTAGTTTAACAAGTGGCCATCTAGCAGAAAAGCAACAAGCCCACAGGGAAGAAACACACCAAGCGTGTGTTTGTGATCATGTGGTGTGGTAATCATGTAATTGTGTGTCAATTTCATGATTGGGAGTGTAGGGGTAGAGTCTAGCCTGTTAATCTGGAGATAGCTAATGAGGCCTCTATGTGGGTATGGCTTTCTCCTGAGAATTCTGGGAAATTTCACAGTATATCCCCCATGGAGGTGAGAGACTATAGACTCAGTTGCTTGAAGATGCTCTATCTGACAAGACACAAGATTCCTGTGGGGCATCCTGGCAGAGACGCCACATGGACTTACCCTGATGGAACCAGACTTTTGGGACCAGAGAAGCCACATGGAGACCCCTGCCATCGCTGAGATGCTTCTACCATCACTAGATGCATAAGACTCTGCACCAACTAGCCTGTAATTGTCCTGGTCAAATTGCTTGTGCTTCGTGAGTCTAAAGAGGACTAACGGATTGGTATGGGACATATGGGCTAATATCAAATTTATGGACTGGGACTGGACTGGGTTGGGGTGCTTTTTCATTGTTCAATTCCTCTTATTTATAAACCTCTCCCTTATATACACATGCATGTTTATGAATTTGTTTCTCTAGTCTACCCGGACTAACACATGTGGTATCAATGGTATCAGATAATAGGCATCAGAAGACAACAAACAAACAAACAAAAGCATATGGTTGAGAATGAGGGAGTTCAGAGCAGAGACCCACAAATACATCTGTAGACAATGGGACATCCCCTCACAGAAGAGTCACAAGGAAGGGATGAGTCAACCAGGGTGCATTGTAGCACTGATGAAACACAATATTCTGCTGGTTCCTTGTGGCTTCCTCACCACCACCACTACATCATGACCCCAGTCTTGCCTTACACTGAGGGCTAGACTGGAGCATGTACACAGGTACAGATAAGAGCTCATGACACATGGAATTGAGGTCAGAGAAGTCCCTCAGGAACAGAAATGGGAGTAGCAATACCAGGAGTGTAGTGGGAAGGTGGGGAGAGGAGGGGAGAAGGGAGGAACCAAGCGTAATGATCAACATATAACACCCCCCCCCCGGGGGATGAACAACAGGTAGGTATAAGATATGAAAATAATAATAATAATAGTAATAATTTATCAAGTGGTCTCAGGGGTAGATGGGGAGAGGGAGGGGAAAAAGAAAAGCTGATACCAAAGGCTGAAATAGAAAGTAAATGTTTAGAAAATAATGATGAGAACATATGTACAAGTTTGCTTGATACAACTGATGCATAGATTGTTATAAGAGCTGTAAGAGCCCCCGATAAAATTATCTTTAAGGGGGAAAAAAAGCTCAAATGATTGAACTGCTCAAAAGTTTGAGATGAAAATCATGTACCAATAACACTATTGGGAGGGAAAAAAGTAAGGTTATGTCATTTTCATAATGAAGGTTACTAATAAACTTTTTACCAATATGTAAAACAACAACGCAAAACTTAACCATCAAAGCCAGAAAGTTTGTTGCTTTGCCCTTCATCATTTGTTACTGCCCAACGTACATCGAAAATGTACAAAATCGATGACTAGATCTTTGACTCGCTGAATGTGCAAAATGCTGGACCATAAGAGAGTCGACAACAAGTGAGGAGTGGGTGTATCCATATATCCCTCCTCACTCTGTGAGGACCTTGCAGGCAAGACTGTGATTTTTCAATTGTACGGCAGATGCTTGTGATATGTAAACCTTATTGAAATGGTCTTTTTCTTGGACTTCCATGATGATGTGTTTTTCTGAAATCTCTCCATTCCTAAGAGCAGCTGTTCTTGGTCCTTGGCGCTTCATCTCCTGAAAGCACAGGTCTGTCATCAGTCTTTTCCTTTGAAAAGAGCTTCTGCTGTCCATTTTCTTGCCTTTGACTATACACGCTCCAGCCCGTATCTTCCTCCTGAGCACTAACCTGCTGCTCCGGACAGCCTCTGGATATCCCCCCTGAACTAAGAGTTGGACGCGTCTGAAACAGGATTCTTCCTCTCCAAGCTAACCTCTTTATCTGTGAAAAGAGCAACTTCTCCCGGCTAATCAAACTCAAAAGGAACCATGGTGGCAGGGTCCACCAGGACTTATTCCTCCAGAGAGTGAGGTCATAATCCGTTCCCCTGAGTGAGCACAACCGCGGGGGCGCTGTGAGACGATTCTACTTTGTCAAACAGGATTGCGATGACTCGGAACCCATTCGATGAGAATGAGTTTGGGCAATCAAACTCAAAGTCAGTCATATTTGGGACCACCCTTTCCCTCCTTACACCAGTTAACCACCACGTCCCGGCTGAGTTCCGTGACTATGTTCACCAGGTTTTTTTCAAGCCTATGCTTGACGTCACAGTCATAATTTAGCCTTTTGTACTTCTTCATTCACCCCTTGACTCCACACGGTCCTCCACAGCAGCATCTGCACCACCTTGGCTCATGTCAGAAGTGCAGAAGCTCAGGCTTCACCATAGACTCACCGACACCAACGCCCAGGTCATTCATATGTTCCTTGAAGCTTGAAAAGTGCTGGCCCGTACCACATCAAGGAACTGGAATCTGGCTCCAGCATCTCCTTCCTCTCTTCAATCCATCCCACAGACCATGGTGGCATGAATTCCCTCCGGTCACACCAGTCTCTTTTAACTCAAACCCCTTCTATGACTCTAGTGTCTAAGAAGTCACCCCAAGTTCTTAGAAAGCAAGGTCTTCCGTCACTGTCCCAATGTATTTCCCCAGACATCTGCGCCCGGTTTCACTAGTAGACTCTGTTTCAGCAGAACAGGCCGTAGACATGGGATGTCGTTAGTGAAGAGGAATCTGAACCAAGAGCCACCTCAGGCAAGATGCTTGTCCTCTTGAACTTGACTTTCCTCTTTTAAAAAGTAAAGACATTAGATCATCCCACTGCTTTTCAGTAGGTGCCCTGACGCATGGTTGGCTGTGCATTAGATTGCCAGCCCCAAGGTCAGCAGTTTGAAACAACCAGCCATCCTGAATGAAAAAGAGGCTTCCTGCTCTTGGAGATATTTGAAGTCTCAGAAACCCACAGGGGCAGTTCTGCCCCCTCCTACAGAGTCTCCTGTGAGTCAGAATTGACTTGATGGCAGTGGGTAAGGGAGTGGCAATGTTTTTCAAGTTTGTTTATTTGTTACACTGCTGCCCATGGTAAGATACTATGAGTATTAAATAAGTGCCATTGCCAACCACAATGAAATTCACATAAAATAACACTTTTACTAAGTGTGATAGATTCCGGTGAGTTCAATTTTCTTCTCATTCATTCTATTTCATTTTTCTAAAGTGCTGGTGGCTAATCAATTTCATAACTCACTAATGGTCAGAACCTGCTGATGGAAAACCATTGTTTTTCCCTAATCATAACAGTCTCTGACTCTGGGACACTCTGTCTTGAATATATTCTCTCCTTCCCTTCTCTGAGCCTTGGCTGGAGACTCTCCCTCCCCCTACAGCATCTCCTCCTAGTGCAGCCTCTTGAAAGGCAATGCATCTGTTAAGGCCTGGCTTAATGAAACTCTTTAAGACCAGAAGACTCATTTGCACATCTACAGCTCGGCTTTTATTTCTCACCATTATTTACAAATATCCTCCACCATGCTGGTGGGTTAGTGTTATTTTTTTTTGTCTCTTGTTTTTGGTTGTAAGTCTCTGAAGAATGGGAGTCACAACTTCTATCCCCTTTGAGTTGTCTAGCACACCCAGCAGACGCTGTGTGACATATAGCCTCTAAGCCCAAACACTTTCCTTCCTTTTCAGTTAACCTTTCTTCTATTGTGTTTCCATTTAGTCAAAACCTTGGATTTCTTAAGCCTCTCCGTTCTCTACAGCTATTCACAATCTGTCAGTCTCCCCGTCCTTCCTTCAATGTATACTCAGCTTGGAAACCACTGATTTTAACCCCTCTTGGTAATCTTCTCGACTGTCTTGCCCAGCTCTCACATTCTGGCAGAACATCAACTCCAGATTAACACAACTGTCTGACATTTCAAAGGAAGTCTGGCCACATAGCGGTTGCATGCTGGACTGCTAACTGCCAGGTCAGAAGTTCTAAAATACCTGCTGCTTTTCGGGAGAAAAAAGAGGCTTTCTACTCCTATAAGAGATGCAGTCTCGGCTGAGCCCCGGTGGCATAGTGGTTGAGTGAGGGACCAGTGGCGTAGTGGTTGAGTGAGGGACTGTGGCCCACGAGCTTGGTAGTTCAAATCCAGCAGTGGCTCTCCGGGAGCAAGGCTAGATGGCTCCCACGACCACCAGAGGGCAGTGATGCCACACACAAAAAAGAGAGACACAGTCTCAGAAATTCACAAGCACAGTTCTGCTGTGCATTATGGGGTCACTGTGAGTCGGAACGAATTGATGGCAGTGAGAGCTTAAGAGAGTCTACTTTCACCGCCCCTTTTTTGGGAATATGAAAACCAAGATTGATGAACCAAAGAGTCAGGCAGTGGAATAAGGGTTTGGGGACAGGAGGATTCAGAGGAGGTGGCTGGGAGAAAGGAAAGATGATGTC
This sequence comes from Nesogale talazaci, assembly GCA_004026705.1. Lineage (NCBI taxonomy): Eukaryota > Metazoa > Chordata > Mammalia > Afrosoricida > Tenrecidae > Nesogale > Nesogale talazaci. The sequence goes on from PVJH01012211.1 coordinate 17,810, forward strand.
AAGGGGTCCATATAGAAAAAGAATGTTTGGAAAAAAAAGAAAAAGAATGTTTGGAAAAAAAAGAAAAAGAATGTTTGGAAACTGATTGGGGTATCGAATGTACAATTCTGCTGGATGTGATTGAACTATGGAATGATTGAATATATGCATTAATTTCAAATAGTAAAAAAACTTGAATGAGTAAATGAATGTGTAAATAAATATTTGTTAATTGGATGAATACACCATATACAAATCTCATGGTTATTCTAAGAGCCAATTAATTAGCCCCTTGGCTAATTAAGCTCAGCGAGGGAAAAGGGAAGAGTGAAAACAGAAAACGCAAGCTGCAAGTGGGATAAGTGGTAGTACAGTAAGATATTGCAATGGATATTTAAAACAGACTGTGTGTGAATTTTTGACTGTAAAACTAATGATCTGCTTTGTAAGCCTTCACTTAATTACAATAAAAAGGTTTTTTTTAAAGCCCCTTAATTAATCAATGTCAGTGAAACCTCAGGGGACGAGAAAAAGAGAATATCATTTCAGAAATTTGTAACAGGTGTATAAATATAGCTGGTTAAGTTTATTATGAATTCTATTCCAGGGTTGAAAAAATGGAAGTTGGTCCCATATGTATAACAGGAACTGATAGAACAGACAGAAGTCTTTCTTGGCGTGTTTGTTTTTGCTAATCTAGAAGGACACACTTAAGTATCACGCACAACTCATCACAGTCACCCGACGTGAAACGAGTATGTATCTCATGGTGGTCTCCTTCACTTCTTCCCTTTTGATGCAAGGCCCATCTCATGAGGGCAATCACTGACACAGAGGTGGGCTTCCTCAGGAACAACGAGACACCCAAAAGGGGAATTTTTGGAGTTTCTCTACAAATCAGTGGTGTCCATCTTGGTATTTAGCATTGTGGGACTTGTGGCATCTGTCTGCAGCAGCGTTCTCTTGCTGTGAGTCAGACCGAAAAGAGCCGCAACCCGTCAACACTCACCCTGACATTGTGGGGGTGAAGTCCTCCTGGATGCTGACACATGTACTGGGCCAGATCTGTGTGCTGAACAAACGGGGAGGAAGAGAAGAGAGGCTGCAATCAGTGGTGGTTGGCCCATCATCCTGAAACAGAGCACGGACTGCACTGTCAGAAGATATGATGTCATTCAGAATGTTTGACAGCCAGGTCCAAAGGAGACACAACTACATTTTCCTGAGGCGCCTGCTGAGGGCGAACTTGATGTCTTTGTGGCATGGCTGCTCTTAGACAGAAGTTGGTTTCCGGGCACAGGGATGCTCATTTTGAACGGCTGCCGCTGACCACACTGGAGCCCTGGGCAGCGGCGTCATGGGTTCGGCTAGGATCTAGAAGGTCAGCAGTTCAGAACCACTGGCGGGCTAGGGGCGGAAAAGAGGGTTTTCTACTCACAGAGTGAGAGTCTTGAAGCCCGTGGGAGCAGGTCTACCTGTCCTCGGGGCTCGCTATGAGTCAGAATCACGTCAATGGCACTGAGAACTGGGAGAGCCTACTACCTCTGCCCATCTATTCAAATTGCTGTGAACTTCTATACAAAGGGTGGGTCTCATTGGGGTGGGGTGGGGGGGGGCCCTACTGCAAAGTCAGCAGTTCAAAAGCACCAGCCGCTCTGAGGGAGAAAGATGAGGCTTTCTACTCCCATAAAGAGTTACAGTCTGAGAAACCGACAGAGCCAGTTCTATCCTGTCCAGGGGGTCGCTATGGGTCGGCATCAACTCAATGGCCCGGAGTTTGGTGGGTGTTTTGGCTTCCACAGAACACAAGGACACAGTGTCCTTACTGGCAAGTCCAGTACCTAGAGCTTTATAATGTCTTTCTGCTTTTTTTCTTTAAAAATCAGACAGGAGCAAACAGGATGTCGCACGTCCCGCTCACACAGAGATGTTAGTCACGTATCATTTTATCTCTGTTCTCCAAAAGGAGGAACAGGGAAGGAGGAACCTTACTGATGATCTCTTACTGCTTATTTGAAGAATTTTTTTCAAAATACAAAATTTTGTATCTCAAAGATACAAAATGAAGGGCTTCTTAGGATGTGGGTATATAATTAAAAGCAAGCAGGAAAAAAAACAAAACCCAAACACTGTGGTTCATGTCTTCATAGCTAATGCAAAAGATGCTGGGTTCTGCCCAGACAGTGATTGAGAATAAATTTAAAACCACAAAAGTTGTGCCTAGAGGACAAACTCCAGCGTTCACGCCTTACTGGTACTGTGGGAACATAAAAAGTAATGGCTGAAGGAACAGCACTGGAGAATAGGTGCGAACACAATAAGCTCCCGCTAGCCAGAACAATGAAGATGTCAGTATCTTTCACGTTGTGATGAAAGTTTTATCAGGCCATCAAATATTAACAGATTCATTATACACACACCAGACATTTTCTTGATGCTTTGTAAAATGCTGGAGTAACTTACCATGTATTCAAAAACGAACGTCAGTGTCTCTTTGGTGTGGATTATGTCGTGCAGAAGCACAATGTTGGCATGTTTCAACCCTTTCAGGAGAGAAGCTAGAAATATTAAACAAAATATTAAGCCAAGCATTGATAATGAAAGTGCTGCTTTAGGAAATCAAGAAATACTGTATATACTTGAGTAGAAGCCCACCCGAATATCAGCAAGGCACCTAATTTTACCACAAAAACTACATTAAAAATGGGGGCTGAGCCCCTGTGGCGTAGTGGTTGTGCGCGGGACTGCGGCCCACTGGGATGGAGGTTCGATTCCTGCTCCACGGAGCAAAGGCTGGGCCTCCTACTCCCACCACCTGAGGGCAGTGATGCCCCCTCCCCAAAAAATGTGCTGGAAAAACTCAGCTTATACACAAGTATATACGGTATTTAATTTTTAAACATTTAAAACCAAACATTCTAGTTTGTACTAGACTCTCTTGTGGAAGGATATACTTAAACTGACATAGGATCTCTAGCATTAGTTAAACCGGTGAGTCATCGCATATCCACAAATGTTGCCCCTTATAGGACAGAGAAGTTGTAAGGAATGATTCCACTTATCAAATCAATTTTCTCGAAGCACTCAGAGCACTTTGTAAATGCTCTCCTTGGGGAGTCACAGCATCTGGCTTTGGAAGCAGAGAGAGAGTGCTGGAGAGACAGAGGACACGGGAGGAGCAGGCGATGGCGTTTTCTCCTTCTAGAGCAGAGCTGTATTGCACCATTCTCCACAATCCCCTGCTACAGGGGAGTGAGGTGGGGATGGCTGACTGGGCAGATGGATGTGGTGGTAGGTAGAAGCAGGGATAAAAGAGGGGGTTGGGGCTGAGCCCCCATGGCGTAAGTGGTTGAGTGCAGGACTGTGACCCACGGACTTGGCAGTTCAAATCCAGCGGCAGTTCTCCAGGAACAAGGCTAGGTAGCTCCCACGACCACCATAAGCAGTGATGCCCCTCCCAAAACAAAAACCAACAAACAAACAAAGAATAGGTTGAAGAACTGTTGAAACAATGGAAAGGAAAGGGAATTTTCTTTCTTTTTTGCACGTTCGACTTTAAAAAAAAAATCATTTCAAGGGCTGAGCCCCGGTGGCGTAGTGCTTGAGTGCGGGACTGTGGCCCACGGGCGTGGCGGTTCAAATCCAGCAGCGGATCATCAGGAGCAAGACTCGGCAGCTCCCAAGGCAGTGATGCCCCTTCCCCAAAAAAATCATTTCAAGAGGAGCTCATTACAGCTCTTATCACAACCCGTCCACCCATCCACGTGTCCAGCATCATTCTCAAAACCTTTGCTTTCCACTTGAGCCCTTGTTATCCGCTCCTCATTTCCCCCTCCCTCAGGAACCCTTGATTATTTATAAATTATTATTATTATGTCATGTCTTACACTGTCTGATGCCTCCCTTCACCCACTTTTCTGTCCATCCCCCAGGGAGGAGGTTGTATGTAAATCTTAGCCTTATCATCGGCTCCCCCTTTCTGCCCCACGCTCCCTCTACCCTCCTGGTATCGCCACTCTCAGGGAGTTTTCTTCAAGTCCCAGAAACCCTCTCTGAAAAACAGAAAGCGCAAACCTGAGAAGGGGAGACAGCCTAAGTCTTGGTGAAGGGAATGTGAATGGGGTATGCTGAGAATTGTTGATTAACTCTTAAAACACCACAATTGACTTCTTGTGAATTAGGTGAAGGCTTGCAGAGCAGATCCTCTTTAACAATTCACTCACCTTTTGTGTCTCCTCATCCTGGAATGCCCTCACTGTACCACAGCTCTCCAGCCACTTCCTCTTGTGCATCCCATTTCTTTTTTTCCTAACCCCTTGAACTTGGCCCTCAGAGAAATGACGTCCTTTTGATCTTATATGGTCGGATGATCTAACTGAAGAGGCAGAGCTTTACCCCCTCTGTCCTTCATCACGTTGTCCATTACCTCTATGGTAACAAGTTATTATTGGGTTACTAAATGCAGCCCGGGAGTCACTGGGTGGCACAAAATAGTTCAATGTTCAACTCCTCACTGAAAATATGGCTCACTCAGTGCCTCGGAAGAACAGCCTGGCTGGCAATCGGCTTCCAAAACCTTAGCCACTGAAAATCTTCTGGCATGCAGTTCTACTCTCCATGAATTCAGAATCTACTCAATAGTAATGCAGCCTTAGATGGGGGAAGTACCATAAAGAGCCAATGAGTGGCTGATGGGGAGATTGAAGGCTTTTTTTGTGTGCATTGTCCTTTTCTTATATTCTTGCATCCCACGAATCACTTAGTTCACACCAAGAAGCCTGGCTGCAGCAGGGTGGGGACCAGAAAAAAAAAACACAATTGATAAGAGGATGATGAGTTTCAATGCATAGGCTGCTGCATAAAGAAATGTTGTCTATAAGACTTGTTGTTCTGGGCTGAGCCCTGGTGGCGTAGTGGTTGTGTGCGGGACTGCGGCCCACTGGACGGAGGTTCAATTCCAGCAGTGGGGCTGGGCCTCCTACTCCCACCACCGGAGAGCAGTGATGCCCCCCGCCCCCCCCCCCAAAAAAAAAAAAAGACTTGTTGTTCTTGTGTCTTGTTGACTTGAATTTGACTTGCAGCCATCCCATGTGCGTTTTCTTTGCTATAACCTTTACAGAAGCATACCACCAGGTCTTAGTCCTGTAGAGCAGCTGGCTATGTCTGAACTGCCAACCTTTCAATTAGCAGCCAAGCATTTAACCATTGCCCTACCAGGCTCTGTAAAATTTAAAAGATGCTCACCCACCACTAGTTGATTCTAATGCATAACAACTCTATGGGACAGACCCAAACCACTCCTTTGGGCTTCTGAGATTGAAAATATTTTGATAGCCTCATTTTCTTCTGCAAAGTCGGTGGGGCTTGAACCACCAACTTGGCGATTAGCAGCCCGACAGTTCATCCACTATGCCACCAGGGATCCTTGGATTGCAAGGAAAGTGTAAAACTGAAAGACAAGCCTCACAGAGGATGCTTGCACCAACCCTCTGCTGTGGTTGATAGTGACCTTCTGGATGATTCTAACCAACACAGACCACCACTCATCTGTCAGTTTGTTGTGCTGTGCTGGTTTGTGTGCTGCTGTGGTTTCCAAGAGCAGCAGGGTCACTCAGAGTGGACAGGTTTCCGCAAAGCTTTGAGACAGAAGCAGACTAGAAAGAAGGACCTGGTGAAGTACTCCTGAAACGGCTAGCCATGAAGACCTTATAAATTGCAGCAGGAGAGTGTACGGGACAATGCCGCCAGAGGAGCACCTTGGGGTGGGAGACACAGGAATGGGCAAGAGCTACGTTATCAAGGTCGGAAGCAAAGCGCCTCAAACCCACTGCCATCAAGTGCTTTCTAACTCACTGTAACTCCATAGGTCAGACCCATGGGGTTTCCAAGGCTGTCAATTTCTACAGGCGCAGGCGCTTCATCATTCTTCTTCAGAGTGGCTGAGAGGTTCAAACTATTGACCTTTCAGTTAGCACCGCCATACTTAACCCACAGCACCACCAGGCTCTTTCTTCAAAGTAGAGTCAACCTTAACGACTGAGTTAGGCTGGATTCTCTAGTGAAGCAAAGCCAGTGACATGTATATATAAAATTATATATAAATTTTAGAATTTCATATCAAGAAAGTAACTCACACAGCTATGGAAGCAGGTAAATCCCGTCCAGTCCCTACCTGCAAGTCAGATGTTAAACTGGAGAGTTTTCCTGACTCTTAGAGCTAGTGGGGCTGATGGACCAGGAAGCCAGAAGACCAACCAGGAATCGAGAAGATGAAACAGAAAGCCTATGGATGGTTGGATGCAGAAGTGAATGAGTCCAAGGTTGGCAAGTCAGAGAGCAGAGAAGAGGGCAGGCTCTTATTCTTATTCTTATGGTTCCAAGGGCTGATAGGCAACATGGTGGGCCATGGGCTCAAGTCCAAAGAATAGGAGATCAAAACAGGATCCAGACCAGCAAGAAATGAAGAGAGAAGTGAAGGAACTCTCCACATAATCTACTTATAGATGAAGTAGGGCACGGCTTTCCTGAAGGCTATGACTTGAGTCAGGGGTTATACGCCACCCTAATCTTCCCACCACTACTTGACTCCTTATAGCAAATACCAGCATGGGGCTGATTGCCTTATGCTCCTTCGCAGCCTGCAGGAGACCTCAGCTGCCCAACTATGAAGAACCCTGGCTCATTCAAGTCACCACAAAACCTCACTATCATAATTGTGTAGGTAGAGGATAGCTTCCAAGAACTTCGCCACTGAAAATGACTCAAAACAATTGCAAGCACCCATTAATAATTGGAACTAGCAATATACAAAGTATACATTCAGGATGATTGGAAGTCATCAAAATGAAATCAAATGCTTAAAGATCACTATGCTGGGTATTCATGAGCTAAAATGGATGAGTTATGACCATATTTGAATCAGACATTTATACAGTCTATGGCCAGCATGGGAAATTGCAGAGGAAGGGCATTGCATTCTTAATCAAAAAGAACATTTCAGGCTTTATCTTGCAGTAAAGGTTCTCAGTAATAGGATAAGGTCCCCATTCTGACAAGGAGGAATAGGGAGCTCATCTGCAGCTGCTGGGTAAGTGCTAGACTGTTAATCATAAGGTCCATGGTTCAAACCCACCAGTGGCTCTGAGAGAGAAGAGAAGGATCGCTTCCAAGACCCTCGGTAGCCATGCTATCGGTCATATCTACTTAATGGCAATGAGTACCGGCAGGACTACCACTTCATACAATGTTACTCCGATTTATGTACCAATAACTAATGCCCAAATGAAGATATTGAAGACTTTTACCAACATCTATAGTCTGAGATTAATGCAATTGCAACTGCATTGCTGTGAGAATGACGGGTGGTTATGATACTAACATTGAAACTCAGAAGAAGGATTGCTAGTTAGCAAAGAAGGCCTTGTTGACAGAAACTACCACGGAGATCATATGATAGAATTTTGCAAAACCAATGACTTATTCTTTCAAATACATCTTTTTTCTTCAAGGACATAAAACTAACACATCCAATAGTGTGTCAGTCCGGGTTGACTAGAGAAACAAATCTAGAGACAATCAGATGCGTTTAAGAGCTGTAGATCAGAGTAGTTGTATATTAAGAAGTCATCTCAGCCCAGTCCAGATAAAGTCCAGAAATTCTGTGTTAGTCCATAAGTCCCATATTAAACCATGTTCTCCTCTTCAGAATCACACAGCACATGCAATGGTGCGGAAGACAGGAAGATTTTTTTGGGGGGGAGCCCTGTGGATCCAGTGGCGGTGGAAGCATCCCTGCACGCTGGCTTCCATCAGTGTGGCCCCGTGTTGCTTGTCAACAGGAATGTGAAGCAGGGAGAGTGTGTGTCCCCTCTCCAGGGAGGAAGCCAGGAGTCTCCAGAATCCTCAGGAGGCAGCCACGTCCATGCAGAGGCATGGTTTGCAATGACAAGATTGACAGGCCAGACTCCTCTCTGGTAAGGCCATTTCTATTTTCTTCAAGGAAATTAATGCCTTCTTGGAAAACCCAAGCATTGTTTCCAAAAGGGGTGATACCATACCCTGGAAGGCACAGGAAGTATCAAGACAGTTGTAAAACCAGAATTCAACACTTTATCCTGAATTATGAACTGGAGGAAAAGTCCTTAATTGCTCAGTGAGCACTAAATTTTGTCTAGTCGGCCACATTAGTTTGGTGGAATCTGTGCCTGGTGCCACCAGCAAAGACATGCTCTCTGTTTCTACTGAGAGGGCTATCTTTAGGGTCTAGCAGGAGGTCCGGGACCAGAGGACATGCATATGGGCAAGAGCCCATCTGGGCAGAGAAATAAGGCAGAGAAAAGCTGTGTTGGGAGATGGAGAATTCCTGGTGACACTGCTTAAACCCTGCAGGCTTATTTTTGTTTTAGAACATTTTAAACATTTATGTTTTAAAATGTTTATCAAGTCTGTCAGCTAGTGAATGTCCTTTTGTACTGAGCTCATTTTGAGAGGGGAAACTCTTACCACCAAAGGAGCCCCAATACAACTGGTAACCCTACTCTGTTTTAATGACATCTAAAATTCTGGCCTTGTGAGTACCTATGGGTTAAATTTATTCCCTGTTACAAATATGTTGCTTTGCAAATAAACAGTTGCATGGGCATGCCTTTCATCTCCCTGAGCCCACCCTGGAAGGTCCATGGGAGTTGGGATGAGTGACTTTCCCTCTGTTTTCGGAGGCTGCCACTTCACCGAGGGCAGTGCTTAGCCGAGAGGATGCACTTAATTTATCAAACACATTTATCGAGTGTCTGTCATTTCCTATCAGAGGGAGCTCAGAGAATATCAGAAGCCAATTCTCAATTCACTGCCTATGAAAAAGATATAAGGCCTCTCCTAGTTCTGCTTCATAGGGTTGATATATGAATGGGATCTAATCCCCTAAGTAAAGTTTGGTGGACAGAAAGCATTACACAGACTATCCTCCCATCAGCTTCTTCCCACCACGGCCCTTTCACCTGGAATCATATTAAACCTCACTCACTGATCAACGTATTAAAGTTTTAAAAAATTAATAGACTTCTTAGAGCCATTTGGGGTTATAGAACATCTTAAAATGTTATTTCTGGCTGAGCCCCGGTGGCATAGTGGTTGTGTGCGGGACTGTAGCCCACTGGGAGGGAGGTTCAATTCCAGCAGCGGCCCCACAGGAACAAAGGCCTCCTACTCCCACCACCAGAGGGCAGTGACGCCCCCCTCCAAAAAATGTTACTTCTTTATGCTGTTTCAGCTAAAGAATTGTCAACATCTTCCATATTTCAAGCAGTCATGTCTGGCCTTTTCCACCATCAATCAAGAATGCTTGAGTATGTATTTTTTTTCTTTTTAAAATCATTTTACTGGGGGCTCATACCACTCTTACCACAATCCACTCATCCATCCACTGTATGCCAAGTACATTTGTTGACATCATCATCATTCTCAAAACATTTGCCTTCTACTTAAGCACTTGGTATTAGCTTCTCATTTTCCCCCTGTCCCCACTCTCCCTCCCTCATGAATCCTTGATAATTTATAATTATTATTTTGTCATATCATACACTGTCCAATGTCTCCCTTCAGCCACTTCCCTGTTGTCCATACCCCAGGAAAGAGGTTATATGTAGAGCCTTCTAGTCGGTTCTCCCTTTCTATCCCATCTTCCCTTCACCATCCTGATATCGCCACTCTCATCACTGGTCCTGAAAGGATCATCTGTTCTGGATTCTCTATGTTTCCGGTTCTTATCTATACCAGTGTACACCTTCTGCTCTAGCCAGATTTGTAAGGTAGAATTAGGATCATGATAGTGTGGGTGAAGGAAGTATTGAAGAACTAGGGGAAAGTTGTATGTTTCATCATTGCTACACTGCACCCTGACTGACTCATCTCCTCCCCTCAACCCTTCTGTAAGGGGAGGTTGCTTTACCTACAGATGGGTTTTGGGTCCCTAATTAGTACTCCCACTCATTTACAATGATATAATTTCTGATTCTTTGATGTCTGATATCTGATCCTTTTAATAGCTCATGTAGCATTGATTATAAGTGTAATTTGTTTATAAAGTATTGTCATAAATTACTTTCTCTTTATATAGGCATAGATATAGAATTCAAAAACTCCCTGGATAAATTTTATTATCAAACAACTAGTCTGATAGACTGATAGACTATGCAAATATCAGTCTCCACAGCCCTGAGACCTGAAGTACTACTAGATCAGGGCTTCCTACAGTGGGTGATGCCGCCCCCTAGGGAGTGCTGGAACATCCAGTGGGGCTGCGAAAGCAGATGCCTACACTTTATTCTGGATGGTAGGATATCCTGCAGTAGTTTTTAATTGCCAGAAGACATTGGGTCATCTTTTTTATCTGAAAAGGGGGCGAAAGACCAAATAAGTTTGGGAACCACTGAACTAGAAAATGCCCAGCTACCCCTACCAACTGTCCTGAAAAGGATCACATTAGAAGGTCCTGGATACCATGGGAGAAAACTATGGAGCATGACTCAAAATTATTTAAAAAATCAGACTGGTGGGACCTCCAGTAAAGCCCTTTGTCACAGGAGCCCAACTCACACCTGTGTTAGAATAGTCAACCATTTAAGCATTTATTCTGGCACAAGAAGGAGGAATGGAGATAGGAAACACAGAGAGGGAATGGGATAAGCAATGGTACATTGAGATAGTTGAAATGGATGAGTTGAAGCCAAGTGTGTATAAATTGTTGAATGTAAAACTGATGGTCTGTTCTGTAGGTCTCTGTGATCCCACCTAAATTCAGTGGTGGGATTCAAATAATTTAAAAACTAGTTCACTGCCCTAATAACATTTTTTTTTTTAGTTTTTTAGGCATCACTGCCCTCTGGTGGTAAGAGTAGGAGGCCCAGCCTTTGCTCATGTGAGATGGAATTGAACCTCCATCCCAGTGGGCCGCAGTCCCTCGCATAACCACTACGCTACCAGGGCTCAGCCTCACCCTAATAACATTTTAAGTACATAAGAAAAGAGATACCCCAAAGTATTTATTATTCACTAATTGATACTTGAATGAGAATAAAAGAGACACACAAAACTAGATTATGTTATAAGAAAGAATTGTAAAATATTAATGAAAAAATATTAAATAATACCTGAAAAAAGCAACAGAACTGTTATTTAAAGTATTTCCATATTGCTTTTCTTTTTTTGGGGGGACATCACTGCCCTCTGGTGGGAGTGGGAGGCCTCGCCTTGCTCCTGGAGAGCTGCTGCAGGATTTGAACCACCAAGCCAGTGAGCCACATTGGCTATTGATTTACTCTTACCCATCTTTTCATCATAGAAGTAGGGTCCCATTCCTTTAGAGACTGGCCAATGAGACAATAACCAATGTGTTTGATATATTAAAAAACAGGCAACATCTCTTCTCTGAGCAGACTATGTTCATCTTTGGGGGGAAAAACCCTTTTCACTCCTGCTGAACTTACAGAAATTGTTCTAACAATATTTTTAGCTCTTTGAACACTTTCAGGAATTGCATAGTTCATTCAAAATATCTCACAGGAATTGGGGCATGACACAAAGCTGAAATGAGTGACAGAGTGTTACCTTCTGGTTCTTTGGCACTCTTTCTCTTTACATTGTATGCTTGTCTACTGAAGCACCGAATGCAAAGGGATAAAGATGTAGTATTTCATCAAGAGTATGATGAGTTTACAAAATGAATAAATAAATATTACGAGCGTGGTTTGGTCTAATTTTTTTGTGCTGACAGATGGACTGCGGGGCCCTGGTGGCACGGTGATGATGGTCCGCAGTTTGAAACCACCAGTAGCTTGCTGGAGAAGGACCGGACTCTCCCCGCCCACACTCACGTCCCGTCTCAGAAATGCACAGAAATGCACAGAAATGCACAGAAATGAGTCAGCACCGACTCGAAGGCAGGGCGTGTGGATTTCTGGTTTTAGGGGTGGATGTAAATTCGTTGTTTCTACAGTGGGGCAGCTGCCCACCTTACAGAGAATCCGAATTGAAAGCGCCATTTTAACAACCAGTGTGCTGAATTCAACAAACAACGCGCTATTGGTTCAGCCGAACCGGTGGGAACCGTCTGAATCCACCACAATCTCAATCATGATAGAAAGCTTTTTTTAAAGGTCATGTGTCTGAAGACATGGGTGCTACAGCAAAACGTGGTGAAGAAACCAGAGGGTGCCCTCTATCAGCAAGAATCCAGTCTGGGGTCTTCAAGGATTCTGTGAAAGCAAGCGGTCATCTAAATGAGGCGTCAACGAAGCTCATATGACAGACGGACACCAGCCTGTGAAGACCCAATCTTCATCCTCATGAACCGGAAAAGGATCAACCCTTTTTATTTTTTTGGGCATCACTGCTCTCCGGCGGTGGGAGTAGGAGGCCCAGCCCAACTGCTGGAATTGAACCTCCGTCCCAGTGGGCCGCAGTCCCGCGCACAACCACTACGCCACCGGGGCTCGGCCCAAGGATCAACCCTTTCTTAGCTCTCTGCAGGGGCCCTCTTTTGCGTTCTTCGGGTCTCTTGCTTAGATGACACGTATAAGGTATAGGCTTCCCTGATCACCAGTGAAACAGCCACTCTTGCACCCTCTTCCCTCCGTGATCCTCTGTCCCCATGCCCTACTTTACTCCACTTCGTGGTCCTTATCTGGTGTCTTAAGTGCACTTTAAATGGTATGTCTCCACCTTTAAGAATATATACCCCATTCAGAGCACGTTTGCTTGTCTTTTCTGTGTATTGCTGTATCTTTAGTGCCTAGAATCAATAGTGCCTATTGCAAACACTTAATAAATACGTAGTGTTGCATTAGTTCCCATTATATCCACTTCAGGAGCCCTGGTGGAGTTGTGAGTTATGAGTTGGGATGCCTAACCCCAGGGTGAGTACCTTGAAATCACCAGCTGCTACAGAGGAGAGAGATGAGGCTTTCTGTTTCTGTAAAGATCCAGTCTCAGAAAAGCCCAGTCCTGTAAGGTCATGATGCGTCAGAGTGGACTCCTGGCAGTGTTTTCTTTGTTTGAATACCCACTGCCAGGGAGTCGAGGTGTTAGGTGCCCTTCATCCCATTCAGACGCATAACAACCCCATGTACAACAGAATGAAACCGTCCAATTCTGGGCCATTTGCACAGTCGCTCCTAGGTTGGGCTCACCATGTCCGTCTGCCTTTTTCAGGGTCTTTCTTCTTTCTCTAATCCTCTCTTTCAACAAGCACAGTGACCTTCTCCAGGGATTGGTCCCCTCTTGGTCACAAGTACAAAGTTTGTGAGAGGAAGTCTCCCCATCCTCGATAAGGAGCATTCTGGCTGTACTTCTTCCACCACAGGTGTAGTCGCTCTTCTTTCAGTCAAGGGGATAGTGAATGTGCTTGATCAGTTGCAACATACTAAGGCATCAATTTTTCTTTGACTTCTGTTGCCAGCTTTCACATGCATCTAAAGCAATCGATAACATCGTGGGTTGGGTCAGAAATACCTTAGACTTTAAAGTGACACCTTTGCTTTTAATCTGTAAAAGAACACTTGCAGTATCTTTGCCCAGTTCATTACATTATTTGATTTCCTGACTGCTGCTTCAAAAATGAAATCCTCGACAACTTCAATGTTTTCTCTGTTTCTCGTGTATTACATCTCGGTCCCTTGTGAAGGCTTTTTAAAACTGTTGGGTGAATGGAGGTTCAATTCCGGCTCCCAGGAGCAAAGGCTGGGCCTCCTACTCCCACCACCTGAGGGCAGTGATGCCTTAAAAAACAAACAAACTGTTGGGTGAAATCCTTATTGACCTCGGTGGTCTTTGGTCTTCATGAGTAAGGGCTTTAAATCCTCCTCACGTTCACCAAGCAAGGTTGTGTTCATCTACATATTGCATATGTTAATGAGTCTGCCTCCCGACCTTGTGCACATTCTTTTGCAGGTCTCTTTCTCAGATTATTTGCTCAGCATACAGATTTACTAAGTAGGGTGAAATGGTATGAAAAAAATGACAGAACCTTGATGCATACCTTTCCTGATTTCAGATGTATGCTCCATCATAATGGTTGTTTCTTGGTCTATGTACAACTGCACATGAGCACAAGCAAATGTTTTTGACATCCCCGTCATTTGCAATGTCAACCACAATTTGTTATGATCCACAGTGTTGAATTCCTTTTGCATAGTTAATAAAACACAGGTAAATATCTTTCTGATATCCGTTTTCAGCCAAGGTTCATCTAACTATCCCTCATTCCGCATCCTCTTCTGAATCTGATCTGTATCTTTGGCAGTGTCCTGTCGTGTACTGCTGCAATTGTTTGTGAATGATCTTCAGAAGAAATAATTCCTTCCATGTGAGGTAATGGCATTGGTCAATAACTTCTGCATTCTGTTTGGTCAATTTTCTTTAGATTTGGCACAAGCATGGCCATGATGTAAGGACATTTAATTTCTTGCTTTTGCTAATCCCATTGGGGTTTGTAATTTAGTATAATTTTAAGATAATTGATGCTTTGCAAGTATTGTGAGTCATAGTGTTTTGATGCTGCTCTGTTCTCCTTTAATTTATGAAAAATTCCTAATGATAACAATGACAAAAAAGGCTGACTCTAAGTAAATGTGTGCTGTACATAGTAGTCCTGTAGTCAAAACCCTCACTAATTAAAAAAAAAAAGAACATAAAGAAACCCAACTCACCAGTCAGAGCTTTTTGAACAAGATGATTGTAACCTACACTGTTCCTGTCTTTACATCTTTAGCACTTAGTATACCTAGAATTTGGTGCTCAATAAATGTGTGTGCATTAGTGAAGCTCAGACCAATTGTGATGGGTTCCTACAAGACTCAATAGTGGAACCAAATCTTATTCTTAACTCCATTGTGTGCATTGGATAAAAGTACATATAGTCCCTTATCATTGAGTGTGTTGACCCACCAGAAAGTTATGCTGAAGTCCAGGTCATTGTGACAGTGACCTTTGTGGCGGTCATGTCCTTAATGTCAATTTCATGATTGGGATGTAGGGGTGGAGTCTAGCCGGTCAGTCTGGAAATGGCCAATGAGTAGCCGATGAGGCCTCTGTCTGGGCATGGCTTTCTCCTGAGAATTCTGGGAAGTCTTGCCGTATTTCTCTTGTGGAGATGAGAGACCATTTTTCCCAGTTGTTGGGAGTCACTCAACTGACAAGACAAGATGGTAGCGTCCGAGAAACTGAAGAAGCCAGAGGAGAAACCACGTGGCCTTACCCTGATGGAACCAGACCTCTGAAGGCAGAAAACCATAGAGAAACCCCTGCCAGTGTTGAGATGCTCCCACCGCCAATGAATGGACCCTGATGGACCCTGATGGACCCTGAACCCTGGAAATGAAGAGCCATGGGGAGACCCCTGCCAGCGCCTGGACACCTCTACTGCATGTGTTTCTCTACCCAGTGCCAGCGCAGAGATGCTTGGGAGGCCACAGGAAGGGCCCTGCAGGTGCTGAGATGTTCCTACTGCTACCAGACACATAAGACTCTGCACCCACTTGCCTGTGATTGTCTTGGTCAGTTGCCTGTGACGTGCTTCGTAAGTTGGAAGGAGACTTTATAGATTGGTCTTGGACATATGGGCTAGTATTGGACTTATGACCTTGAACTGGACTGGGTTGGGATGCGTTCTCAGTGTTCCATTCCTCTTGTATATAGACCTTTCCCTTGTATCCATATGTGTGTCTATGAATTTGTTTCTCTAATATACCTGGACTAACACAACCTTATTTGGAAATAGGGTCATTGCAGATGTAATTAGTAAAGATAAGTTCTTTGGGATGAACCATAATCTCTTACTAGAAGAGAAGAGCTAGAGCGGGTAGACCAGCCATGTGAGAGTGTGGCAGAGATTAAACTCTCCTGCCGCAAGGCCAGAGAACACTTGATACCACTGGGAATTAGGAGAAAGGAGAAAAGATCTTCCCTTCGCATATTCAGAGCGTGAGTAGCCTGGCTTATACTCTGCATGGGATCATATGGGCCCCCAGAACTGGAAGATCATAAATATGTTTTGCTTTGTTTGTAAGCCACCCGATTTGTGCTAATTGATTAGAGAAGACCTCCCCCCGCCCCACCACAAACAAAAACAAAAACAACTCGCTGCCACTGATTCAATTCTGATTCATAGCGACAGGCGACAGTATAGGATAAGGTGGAACGGCCCGTGTGGGTTTCTGAGACTAACTCTGGAAGGGAACAGAAAGCCCTATCTTGTTCCCATGGAGTGGCTGGTGGTTTCAAAGGGCCCACCTTGTGGGTAGCAGTCCAATATAACCAGTATCCCACCAGGACTTCAGGAACATACTAATGTTACATTTCCCTGGCCTAGGTATTACAAATCAAATCAACGAGCCAAAAATATAGTCTAAAAATGTTTTCAACCACATAGATAAATCTAGATATACATTAAATAAATATGTAGGCAACAGTTGGTAAATGTTTATGCTATCATTTCTTTGGCATTACAAACCCAATCCCATCCATTGGACTAGCCTGATTTGATTGACAAAGCTGTGACAATGCGCATGCAAATGTGCCCTGTTCATGATTTTGTTTCTTGGCATCCCAGGGAGGATTTCTTGTCAACCAGACCTGTCCTATCCATTTGTGAGAGGTTTTAATCAGATTCTTCTGCCTCAGTGCATGACCTCTAGGTCCCTTATTCCATTTGGGGTTTATGTATGGATCAGGAGTAATTACTTTATAATCTTTTCTAGTAGAGAATAACCTGAAAACATTCTCAGCTAAAACAGCTTCTCATGCAAACATTGCAATTACCAGTGCTATAGGATCAATTATGGAGTCAGGATTGCTGAATATACAATACCATGTATTATTTTTAAATGGGTTTTCTACATTTTGCTTAATACGTATTCAAAGCAGCTCATAAAAAGTGGATTTCTATTTTTATCTCTTGTAGTTGGAATGTACACAACATAACATTAGTCATTTGGACCATATTCAATCCCGTGGCATCGATCATATCTACAATGATGTGTGACCATCCCTGCTACTTGTTTCAAAAAATTTTCTTCACCCCAGCCTGAAATTCTGCATCCATTAAGCAGTAGTGTCCCAATTCCCGTCTCTCAGCTCATGACAGCCATTAATCTACTTTCTATTTCTATGCATTTCACTAGTCCATAGATTCCGCTTACCTGGGCCCAAGCACTAATTGTCCTTTTGGGTCTGGCTTACGTAACGTAGTATAAAGTTTTCATGGTTCAACCCAGTTTCCATGTTTATGTTCACTATTGCTAAAGAAACCCCTGACTCCAGTGTTTCTAAATTTATCATGAGGTGAAAAGGATTTTTATGAAGAATAAAAATGGATCCCATTACCGAACAACTCTGGCTATTAGGTCTACCCTCTCAAACTAGTAACCTAACCTCTCTGTACTTCAGAATCCTTCATTTCTACAACAAAAATAACACGTCGAGTTAACGTGGTGGTTTAAGTAAAGATTATATTAAAAAGTGAAAGATTAGATAGCTGGTGCTCAAAAAAAGTTAAATGATTGTTTTCCAAGCAGATGCTGCTGAGAATCCTGGGTTTAAACCAAAAGCTGATCATTGATAGAAATATGTTTGAAACGCATATGGAGATATTGATATATAGTTCAATAGAAAGGAGGTCCTGGTGGCATAGAGGTTATGCACTGGGGTGAGATTTGAAAAGTCAGCAATTTGAGAGCACCAGTCACTCCTCAGGAGAAAGACCGTCTTTCTGTGCCCAGGAACAGCTACAGCCTCTAAGGTTCCCAGGGCCTGTTCTAGCTGGATCACTCTTCCAGCAGCAGTCGCCATGCAGTCAACATTTTTTCTTCAACACCTTCATTCAAATGCATTAACTCTTCTTCAGGCCCCACTCACAGTCCGGCCTTCCTATGCATGTGAAGCAACTGACAATACCTTGGCTTGGTCTGCTGCCCCTCCAGTTCACCAAATGACAGCTGTGGGTTAGTGGGGTGGGGACGGGGAGGGGGAGTGAGGGCATTGGGGTTCTTCACACTTTAAAGCAAGGGCTCTCCACCTGTGGGTGGCGACCCCTTTGGGGGTCGAACGCCCCCTTCACAAAGGTCACCCGATTCATAACAGTCGCAAAATGACAGTGATGAAACAGTAATGAAAATAATGTTATGGTTAGGGGGGTGGGGGAGGTCACCACAACATGAGGAACTGGATTACAGGATTCGTGGCCTTAGGAAGGTTGAGAAATACTGCTTTCAAGAGGTCTTTTACAGCAGGTTGGCCCAAAACAAGACCTAATATGGATGCATGGCTGAAGTCAATTTTTGAATCAGACTGATTGTTTTGAGTTGCGGCTCTGCATTTCCGGAGCTATGTCATCTTGGACCAGCTGGAGTTTCTGCATAAACAAAGTCGGGATGACAATAATAACGACCTTCAAAGGCTGTGAAGGGGATGAAAGAGGCACCATACGAGAAATACCTGGCGCATGTATTCAGACATAGTTCCCTTCGTGCTTGTCCATCCTTCCGCTAATTTCTAAACATTGCAGGTGAAGAGCAAATGAAAACAAACACTGTGCCCAGCCTGATAAACGGCCGCACGTGTTGCGGCTCAGTAGAGAGGGAAAATCCTCCTCCATCAATCTCGGGCTCCTAGTGCAGCAGCAGCCAACGGCCTTCCTGCTTCGGGACTTTTTAATGAAGCTTGCATTACTCTTTTGGATTTTCTGCACGTAGCTGATGGTCACCTTTTTAGCTAGTGATCCCGGATTTTAAACGAACGATCTCCAGCTGTTCTTATTTTGCCTCCCCACCCTTGGCGTGTAGCCTCCCGTCTCTCTGGCCTCACATCCTTAAAGTTCTTACAGGAAAAAACGGGGCCAGTGCCAAAGTCCTCAAACAAGGTCACCCAGCTTCTTGAGGGGAGGTAGTTCCTCCGCACCAGGGCGCCTCACTTTTACACTGGTGGAAAAGAAACATTCATTGGTGGAGCCTGGGCCCCTAACAACCTCCAAATGTCAAAAAAAAAAAAAAAAAAAAAAAAAAAAAAAAAAAAAAAAAAAAAAAAAAAAAAAAAAAAAAAGAAAGAAAGAAAGAAAGAAAGAAAGAAAGAAAGAAAGAAAGAACGAAACGTTTTTGGGCTTTTGATATTATATAAGCCAAGCGTTCAGCGAGGCAGGTCTATAAAACAACCCCCAAAGTACACAATCGAACACCAAGTTTAATTGCAAACACCTGTGATGGAAAGGCCTCTTTCTCGGGAAATATGCACTAAGAGACTGAATACAGATGCAGCTTTTCTGAGCCATGCTGAGAACCATCTGCCAGCAAAACTGGCAAAAGGTTTCACTGTTTCTCAAAATGTCAACCTGCGAGATTTGGCTGTGGACTAAACCTGAGCTACGTGGTTCAGAAGCGCCCGCTTAGCTTAAGGGACACTGGGAGGATGAGGACGAGGTGAACATGGCCCCAAAACGCTCCCTTCGGCCAGGGAGCTGGGGGTTCTATCATGTTCAGAAACACTCTCAGCCACCCACGTGTCCCTTTTTACATCTGATCACCCGAAGGAGATGAGTAAATGTACCTTCCATTAGAATGAAACATTTAGACCTAGGCTTCCTTTCAGAGTGCACCTGAGCCTCCCAAGATGACTCCTCCGCTAACCCTATAGCCATTTGGCCTTTTCACTTAAATTGACCATGACATCATTTCCCAGGGGCTCAGGAAGACTTTTGAAAAGGGCATCCAATTCAGTTATAAACTCATTTTCAAAATTGTTTTCTCCATGCTTGATTCAAACCCTCCTGACTCCATCAGCCACACGGAGAACGGTGTGCTCTCCTCTTCGCCGACAATGGCCTGCTTTCCTTTATTGGAACACATCATGTGACTTGAATCTCCCTCCTGTTGGTTTGAAA
Organism: Nesogale talazaci; assembly: GCA_004026705.1. NCBI lineage: Eukaryota > Metazoa > Chordata > Mammalia > Afrosoricida > Tenrecidae > Nesogale > Nesogale talazaci. Next base: position 37,713 of record PVJH01012211.1, read on the forward strand.
TGGCTTAGGACAGAAACCAGGGCTTTTTCATCTTCTCAGCCTTCCCAGCACCCAGCAATAGACATGCATGTACACACACACACACACACACGTACATCTGTGATAATAGTTCCTAATAGTTCAGTCTCATTTTCCTTAAAAGAAATGTAAGTACCCACCCCCATCAGAATGAAGCACAAACTCGTAATTACTTCTAAAAATATTTTCAAATGAAGTGCTCCCTGAGTAAGGGAAAGTGGTGTTTCTTGAAGTGGACAAAGCCACTGGGAGGGCCCAGAGAAGTTGCAAAAGCAGATGACATTACTGCAGCGGTTCTCAACCTGTGGGTCATAACCCCTTTCGCAGAGGTTGCCTGAGTCATCGCAGGAGCAAAATGACAGTAGCAATGAAAATCATGTTATGATTGAGGGTCACCACCACATGAGGAACTTGTATGAAAGGGGGAGGCATGAGGAAGGTTGAGAACCACTGCTTGACTGTATCCTGGGCTATAGGCTATAAAATAAAACTTTTAATTTCAGAGGCCACTAAGTTTTTTGTTGTTGTTGTTGTTTCCTGGAATGCAGTTGACAGGCCAGATAAGCTTAAAAAGCAATGGTATAGATGGCTGGTGCCCTGGACTGCCAGGAGGCTGGAGGCAAGGCTCCAGGCAAGGCTGGAGGTTTGAATACATCCAAAGGCTCCTCAGGAAAAAAAAGACCCTAGTGTCTACTGTGATGGAAGGAAATGTCTTACTATGGCTCTTCTCCTCAAGTCTCTGTAACCCCACTGCACGATTGATTGGGAATACATGTAACATGATGTATGCAACATGCTATAAGAGTAATAGAGGGGATTGGTCCGTTTTCGTGAGCTCCACGAAGCGCCAGCAGAGACCTTCCAGAGGACCTTGGAAGAGCACGTCCCAGATCTCTCTGTCCGAAGCAGCAAAAGACTGCTGAGACCAGACGTAGCAGAGACTGTGGCATGGAAACTCACTGTGGCATGGAAACTCACAGGGTCAGCACCAAGACTCTGGTGGGGGGGGCGGAGGGCCTCCTCATAGAATCCAAGAGGGTGGAGCTGAGATGATCAACAGGTGGCCTGCCTTCCTGCTCTCCCAAAAGCTAAGGCCAAGAGACAGTGGCTGGGAGACTGAGGAGCAGAGAAAGGCTTGGCTACCACGTGACTGAGAAGCTAAGGACCGGAGAGCGACGTGGCTGCGACATGTTGCTGTGGACCCTTGACTGTATCCTGACATTGATCCTTACAATGCGTATGAATTGTACCCTGATAATGTTTACCGATCCTGACTTGTGGTAGCCTATTAACTTCCCTAATAACCTCCCTTTAATTGTGAGTATTATCTGCAAGTTTTGTGTGACCACTGCAACAAATGATGAAACCCAGCATCGAAGCAGAGTGGCATGGGAGGGATGGTTGATGTGAGAAGAGGGGAAAGAAGATGGAAGGTGAAGCCTTGTCTGACCCTGCCTCATGGCAACAGGGAAGCCAGAGGAGATCAGTTATAGCTATCTCCATAGCCACTTATCAAATCTATCTATCATCACATCTATCATTTATCTATTTTCATGATCATATCTATCTTCATCATCTATCTATCATCATCATTATTATCTATCTATCTATCTTTCTTTATACCAGCATTAAAACTGTGTCGAGAACAGTTCTATCAACACAGATGGGGTCATCAGCACAGGGTCAACTCTGTGCTGAACGAATAATCTCAACATATAATTTACCAGAGCAAGAACTCAAAACCGATCTCTCTGGTTCATTTTTACTGCTCTTACCTTCCCGGATAGCTGTGAATGGGACTCCTTCCTCCACATTCATGCTGATGACCTTTAAAGCCACTAACTGTCCGTTGATTCTAAAAGAATGGGACACAGGAGAAGAGCACACACTTACTGAGGTAGTTCATGGCCTCGGTTTACGCTAATGGTGGTTTAACAAAAGTAATTGTCTTCCAAAATATATCCCAACAAATTGCTTATATATATATATATATATATATATGTATATATATCAAAATCTTTTTTTCTATTTACCAAATTCTTTTTTTCTATTTACATCTGGTCTTTATAGAAAATGGGAATACAGAAAAGCACAGAGAAAATACCCCTCCAAATCCATCCACATAATATTTTATCTATATTGTTATTTCATTCTCCCTCTTGCATATATTTGAGAACTTCTTATATTTTTAATCTGGTTTGTATTTTTACAGTGGCCTCTTAATGATGCCCTTGCCTATACCCTTCAACCGCCATGGTATACTGAACCAAGTTGTCAGAGGAATGCTTTTAAAGTAAAAATCAAAGCAAATGATTTCTCCATTCAAAATCTCAGCACTATCTCCCATTTCATGCTGAATAAAAGCCAAACCCTGACGAAGGCCATCTATAAGGTGCTTACAGATCTATGCAGGCCCTACCATCCCCTCTCTTTCCTCACTACCTCAGACCAGTCACCACTGGGTCCACTCCAACTCTGGGCGACTCCCAGTCATGGATCTTTCAGGCATGCTTTAATAAAGTTTACTATTAACCACAATGGATGATCTTCTTCCTGGTATGCAGTATTTTTAAAAATCATTTTATTGGGGGCTTGTACAGCTCTTATAGAATCCATACACCCATCCATTGTGTCCAGCATATTGTACATTTGTTGCCATCATCATTTTCAAAACATTTTCTTTCTACTTGAACCCTTGGTATCAGTTCCTCATCTTTTTCCTTCCCTCCCTCATAAATCCTTGATAATTTATAAAGTATTATTTTTTTCATGTCTTACGCTGATCAATGTTTCCCTTCACCTACTTTTCTGTTGTCCACCCCCCTGGAAGGGGGTTATATGTAGATCATTGCGATCGGTTCCCCCTTTCTCCGGCCCCTTTCCCCTTACCCTCCTGGTATGGCTATTCTCAATATTGGTCCTGAGGTTTTATCTGTCCCAAATTCCCTGTGTTTCCAGCTCTTATCTGTACATGTACATGCTCTGGTCTAGTCAGACTTAAAGGGCAGAATTAGGGTCATGATAGTGGGTGTGCGGAGGTGGGTGGGGGATAAAGGGGAAGGGAGAAAACATTAAAAAACTAGAGCAAAGTTGTATGTTTCAAAGGTGCTATACTACATCCTGACTGCCCGTTCTTCCTTGTGATCTTTTTGTAAGGGGATGTCCAATAGTCTACAGATGGGTTTGGGGTCCAAACTCCACCCTCCCCCTCATTCACAATGATATGATTTGTATGCAGTATTTTTTATGCTCCAGACATTTAGTCTATTTTGCAAGCATGGAAGATGGAGAATTTACCATTTTCTGCAGACAGCGTCCTTTCTAGAAGGCAGCCTTGTGGTGCAATTAAACATCCAGCTGCTAACCAAAAGGATGGCACTTGGAACCTGTGGGGGCCGCTCACTCCCTGGCAGACAGGACTATCTGGGCTCTCTGCTTCCCTAAAGATTGACAGCCTTGAAAACCGTATGGGAAAGGCAGTTCTCCTCTGTCGTACAGGGTCCCGCTGGGTTTGGATCGACTTGATGATCAAGAGCTTGGCTTGGTTTGATTTTATGCTTTAAAAATAGGAAGTAGCAACTCAAGTTTATTGCAATTGAGAGAGGGATGTGGAAAACTGCTCTTTGGTCAGTTTGTCATCCTGTGGCTTGCATGTTGCAGTGTTGCTAGAAACCATGCTGCCAGCATTTTAAAAACTCGCACAGCCACCCAGGATGAACAGGTTCCAGTGGAACTTCCAGACTAAGAGCAGACTAGGAAGAAGAAAGAGACAGTTCACTTAGAAGAGATAAAATACTGCATTTTCCAAAATAAGAGACTTCTTAAAGAACTGAGCACAGGACCAGATGATTTTGAATGACTTACCATGCAGCTACCCAAACTCTGAATTGCTGTCCCTCTACTGACATGGTAGTAGGAGTGGGGAGAGGGACTTGCAGGCTTCTGCACAGCACATGGGCACCTTGCTGCTCTCAGGCTTTCAGTGCATGAAAGAGAACTGGGTCTGGCATTTCTGGATCACAGCTATACCAAGTTTGGAGTGCCCACTGAGACGTCAGTAGTGCCCCCCCACCCCACACACACACCTGCATGCTTGATGTTACACCCTGGAGATGGCATGGAGGTACCATCATCAAAGAAGAATAAAGAAAAGAGAAGACCTATGGGAACATTTAGTCCAGAGGATGAATGGATCAGCTTCCATGGCCGTGAGAGCAGAAGAACTAGATGGTGACCAGCTAACACTACTAATTACCCTGAAAGGGACCACAAAAGAGCATCCTGAGTAGAGTGGGAGAACAGAGTGGGACAAAACTTAAACAAAAAATAGACCAGACTTACTGGTCTGGTGGAGACTGGTGAAATCCCAAGACTATGGCCCTTAGCCACACTACCCTCCTAGAACTGAACTCACCCCTGTGACTCAGCTTTCAGTCAAACAATTTACAGGCATAGGGCGAAGAATCACATCCAAGAGGCCTACACTCCTTAGAACAATCAACCACACAAAATCAAAAGGACAGCCTTTGCCTGGGGATAAAAACTCTTGGAAGCAGGAAGGGACAAGAAAAAATGATGAATAATAATGGTAAATCACAGGGAGGGCGAAAGTGGGCTTCATAGTCTTGGGGACTAACTGTGCAATCAATGTATGAATTGTTGAATGCAAAACCAATGGACTCTGTTAAATGTTGTGAAAGTTTTATTTTTTTATTTTATCCTCCCCCCCCCCCAAATCACTGCCATGGTTGGAATAGGAAGCCCAGCCTTGCTCCTAGAAAACTGCTACTGGATTTGAACTGTTAACCCTGTGGGTTACAGTCCCACACACAACCACTGCCCCACCAAGGATCCGCTAAAATGTTGTAAAAGTTTTAAATCATAATTTAAAAGTTTTTCTAAGACTTGATTGCAAATACTTTTCCCCCCCAACAATATAAATGACAGTGATATAAATGGGCCTCAGCAGAAGGACTAAACAGTAATCAAATAAACATACATGATGAGGAAGCTCCATATTGTCAACCAAAGCAAGACCAGGTGCTGTGTGGAACAGATCATCAATTGCTCATGGGTGAGCTCAGGGTGACACTGAAGAAATTAAAACAACTCCACAAGAACCAAAGTTCAGCCTTGAGTATACCTCGCCCGAATTCAGAGGCATCTTAAGAAGAGTTGCGACGCATTGAACACTAAAGACCGAAGACCAGACATCAAGAACATCATACCCAGATAAGGCAAAAGGTCCCTAAAAAGCCAGGAGAGAAACAAGAGGCCGATGTGGATGTCAGAAGAGACTCTGAAAGTTGCTCTTAACTATAGGAGAGCTAACGCAAATGGAAAGAGAGGGGAAAAAAATAGGAAATTAAAAAAAGCTTAACAACCAAAAATAAAATCTCTGGGGTGCCTCAAAAGGACAAAGTAAAGCATGATAAAGAAACATGGTGAGGCCTGGATTTAGAACAAATGAGAAGAGTCCATTCAGCATAGCTCACGCTGAAAGAACTGAAGATACAGCATTGAGTTTGGGCCATGAAGGGTTCCACAGGCAAAATACTGAACGACGCAGGAAAAATCAAGAGAAGGTGGAAGAAATGCAGTCTCTGATGACCAAAGAGGAGTGGTGAGCATTCAGCTGTTTCAAGAGGTGCCGTCTGATCAAGGGAGCATTACTATTGAGGAAGAGTTCCAAGCGGCAAGAAAACAAGGCTGGAAGCCTTGATGGAATGCCATTAAAATGTTCCAACCAACAGACGCGGTGCTCATCCAAGAGCAAAGCCAGCACTTTGAGGATGAAGGCACACCTGATCTGAACCAGGTTATTGTCGCTCCTTTCAGGGGCATGTGGAAGTTGGACATTGAATAAGAAAGGTCATAAAAGAATTGATGCATTTGAATTATGAGGCTGGCAACCGATGGCAAAAGCTCTGTGGCCCTCGAGGAAAGCAAACAAGCCTGTTGGGGAAAGTACAGATCACCCCTTAGAGCAGCGGTTCTCAACCTTCCTCATGCTGCCACCCTTTCATACCGTTCCTCCTGCTGGGGTGCCCTTCCCACACACGACCATAAAATTATCTTCATGGCTACTTCATCACTGTCATTTTGCAACTATGATGAATTGGGTGACTCCTGTGAAAGGCTGTTCGAGCTCCAAAGGGGTCATGACCCACAAGTTGAGAACCACTGCCTTAGAAGCAAGCTTCTGGTGGACCGAGAGTGGCAGCTGCATGCCTGGCTGGGAATGGGAACCAAATCTCCCAAGAAAAACAAGATTTCTACTAGTCAGTATAGATAATCTATTGAATGAAAGACAGGCAATAATTGAGGCTGATTTGGCTAGGGTGTTGGGGGGAGGGGGAGTGTGGTGCTTGTTTTCTTGAAGGACTCTTTTTGAATTCTCCCTACTGTTCATCCTGTCTCACATGGGTCTTTCTGGCCCTGCTCTCCCACCTGGCTTTACTCCTCAAACACTCCTTACTGAAGTCTCTCCCAGCTCAGAGTCACTCACCTGCTAATCCCCTTGTAAACTGTAGCATAAGAGCCTTCACCCAGCTTCTCCAAGTTCAAGTAAGACGAGGCTGCCCCAAACGGGAGGCTCTTCCTCTGTTCCGGAGCAGTGAGCAGGATGAGGAGAGAGAGACAGAGAAAAGCAGGTGTTCAGCGTTGACATTGGGCTTCCCGGGGAAGTTAGGCAGCCTGCACAGAGTGTGCGTGGGAAGGCTCGGGCAGGAACAGCCCCGGCATGAAGAGCCAGCTTCCCCGGACAAACACCCATTAAATTCTTCAGGATCAACATCATCTGCTCACTCACCCACGGAGAACACTGCCTCAGACCCTCTTCTTGAAAAGAATCACTGTGACTGCATGGCCTCTGACTCTTACGCTGCCAGGCACGGACAGCCTGACGTCCCCCGGGGTGAAATGAAGTCATGGGAGGTGGTGCTTCTTCTAGGTCTGTAAGCTGGAGAAAAACAACCCCCCCCCCCAAACAAACAATGCAGGAATAAAACGTTTGCAAACTCAAGACTGGTGGCTAACATGCATGGTTTTTGGTGTTTGTTTGGTTTCTTTTGGTCTTGTTCTGCGAGTTTTTTACTGATCTCTCCATCTCCCCAAAAGGTACCGATCCTGAATGTCAGATCCTTAAAACGACAGCGGTCATTACCAACGGCTGAAACACTGCATACTTTCTTCCCTTAACAATCTCCATTTGACCCTTAGGCTAACCTGATTCTCCGAGAGGAACGTTTTCACACGTGGCCTATTCTCTGCAGTCTCTTTCCCACGGCTTCGCAAAGGATCAGTTCCTGGCGGGCACCGCTCAGGAATATGAGCTAATTATCGCCCTTCTGAACCCCGCCCGCCAAAGCTACAGTTTACTCTTGGAGGGTCAATCCTGTGACCGAGGACCGATTGGCAGAGAACCACCGCGACGCTCTCTACTTTAAAGCCAGGAACTTTCACGCAGCCCCGAAGCTAAAATCACTTCCCCCTCTCGGTTTACAAGAACATCTCCCAATTTGAGAACAACAGTCATAAATCCTCTGTGGCTTTAATAGGATTTTCTTTTATGGGTTCAGACCGAGTGCAATTAAAAAAAAAAAATCAGAGCCCGCCGTGGAAAGGGAGATGCTCAACCCCTTAGTTTATCCACAGATCAAGATGCCCCCTCCCGGGACACAAAATACCTCCAGCGCCGTCTCCACCGCCGCAGGCTGCGCGCGTGGACCTCCGTGTGCCTCTCCTCCCTCCGGGCGGTGATAGCAGCTGCACTCAGCCGGCAGCGTCTTTGTGCACAGCTCCTGACCCATGATCTTCTGGGTTCGAGAAGAAAACCCACACTGGAACCTCTCCCCCTCTGTCTCTCTCCTCGATCGCTTTCCTTCTTGCCAGCCGTCCGTCCGCCGCGCTGGAGCGTTCATATGACTCACATGAGGGCTCTGCCTGGAGCAGCCTCATGACTTCAGCAGTTTTGCCTTATCGGTGCAAGGCACTGCCTCAGCGAGTCTGTGTCCTCATCCAAAGGGGCACAGCAGGGTGACGAAGGTAGGACAGGACAAATCCTGGTTCATGCCACAGGGCAGTCACAAGTTAGTGCCCTGGGTCTACGTGGGGTGGGTGAATTTACTTTGCTTATCCATGCAAAGGAGAACGGCAAGAAGGAGACTGCCCTGGGGTGAACGTGGATGGGGGTGAGGGATTGGGGTGGGGGTGGGGGACATTCCTCCTGTCTTTCTACAGAAAACATTGTCCTCTTCCATTTTAAAATAAATTTGCAACCTAGCCAATTTTAGCAGGCAAAGAAATCGCAGAGAATCATACAGCAGGAAGACAGCTGAAGATTCCCACCCCTCAAAGCAATAGTCCCAGACTTAATAGTCCCAGAGGGGTCGAGTTTATTCCATCCTTTGTTGAAGAACTCTGTAGGAGATACCTACTGAAGATAATGAACTCTGCCCAGGCAGATAATGATAGCAGCCAAGGACAAAGAGGATGCACACATCTTCTTCCCTCCCCCTGTACTCTGTCTGTCTTCCACCTAGATGTATTTAATGTGTTCTCTATGTAAGCTGCATGGTTTAAAATCAGGAAAGGGCAGCGTCGAGTTCGCATCCTTTAGCCATGCTTGTTCAGTCTGTATGTTGAACCAATAATCAGAGGAACTGGATTATATGAAAAACTATGTGGCATTGAGCCCCCTGGTGTAGTGGTTGTGCACGGGACTGCGGCCCACTGGTTCAATTCCAGCAGTGGGGCTGGGCCTCCTACTCCCACCACCTGAGAGCAGTGATGCCCAAAAGAAAAAACAAAAACAAAAACAAAAGTCTTACACCTGCACCAAGAGATAACGTCAGAAAAAGCAGAGACAAGATTGAAGTCGTCAAGGACTTCCTCTTGCTTTGATCCACAGTCAATGCTCATGGGAGCAGCAGACAAGAAATCAACCAACGAATTGCAAATCTGCTGCACAAGACCTCTTTAAAGGGGTGAAGAATACCCCCCCTCAAGGGGAAGCACAGCAGAAACTATCAAGGAAGGGAGACAGTGGCTGATGTAAGATATGAAAATAATAATTTATAATCTATCAAGGGGTCACGGGGGGAGAAGGGGTGGAAAAGAGGAGCTGATACCAAGGGCTCAATAAAAAGTAATTATCTAGAAAAGAATGATGGCAACATATGTACAAATATACTTTCTATAATTGACCTATGGAGTTGTAAGAGCACCTAATACAATGATCTTTTAATAATAATAAAAATTAAAAGTGGTGAAGAACAAGGATGTTTCTTTGAAGACTAAGGTGCACCTGACTTAGCCCAGGGTATTTTCAATTACCTCATGTGTGTTAGTCTAGGTAAATGAGAGAAACAAACTCATAGACACACATGGATATAAGGGACTGGTTTATAAACAAAAGGAATGGAACATTGAGAAAGCATTCCAACCCAGTCCAACCCAAAGTCTTAAGTCCAATATTAGCCCGTATGCCCAATCCCAGTCTATAAAGTTTCCCTCCGACTCACGAATTCACAGGTCAATGGGTGCAGAATCCCAGTGCTGGCAGGGGTCTCCCCATGGCTCCTTGCTTCCAGGGCTCAGGGTCTATCAATAGCATCCAGTGGTGGTAGAATCTACTCAGTGCTGGCAGGGATCTCCATGTAGCTTCTCCAGCTTCAGAGGTCTGGTTCCATCAGGACAAGGCTGTGTGGCTTCTCCTTCGGCTCCTCCAGCTCCTTGGACGCTGCCATCTTGTCTCGTCCATAGTTCGTTGTCTCTGAGACTAACTCCCCAAAGCTGTGGAGATAGCTTCTCATCTCCATCAGGGAAATCTCGTGAAATTTCCCAGAAGTCTCAGGAGAAAGCCATGCCCACATGGAGGCCTCATTGGCTACTCAATGGCTATCTCCAGATTAACAGGCTAGACTCCAGCCCTACATCTCAATCATGAAATTAACATAAGCACATGACCGCCACATCATGTGTTTATGAAGGTTGGAAATTGAATAAAAAAGACCTAAGAAAAATCAATGCATTTGATTTGTGGTGCTGGCAAAGAATATTGAAATCACCACGGACTGGCAAAAGAACAAACATCTGCCTTAGAAACAAGTAAGCCAGAATGCTCCTTAGAAGCCAGGATGGTGAGGTTTTGTCTCACATACTTGGGATGTGTGATCAGGGGAAACCCATTCCTAGAGAAGACATCATGGCTTCTAAAGCAGAGGGGCAGGAAGAAAGAGGGGGGAAAAGCAGCTCCTCAAAGCTGCAACCAAAGGCTCAAGCCTAAGCCCCACTGTGAGGAGGGCACCGGGCTGGGAAGTGTATCAGTCTTACGCATAGACTGGCCATGAGTCAGAACCAACGAGAAGACACTTATCGACATGTCAAAAAGTCTATATCAGGGCACTACGAATCAGAATCCATTGTTAGGAGTGGGTTTTTGTTTTGTTTAGGTCATAGTACAATAACCAGCTGCTAAGTGAAAGGCTGATGCTTTGAACCCATGGTTAGAAAGACTGGGTGTCTGCTCCTGTAAAGACTGCCTACAGTTCTTGCTTTAATTCAGACTCATAGAGACCCTATATACAGCTTGCAAGGTTATCAATCTTTATGGGAGTAGATAGCTCCGTCATTCTCCCTAGGAGCAGCTGGCAGTGGGAACTGTAGACCTTGAGGTTAGCCAGCCAATGCTAACTTGACAGCATCACCAGGGCACTTTGTTTGCTCAGCAGTCCATCGGTGAAGTTAGACTATCCAAAGATGACTGCAGCTTCAGGGAGGGGGGAGGGATCAGGAATCGGAGACATGCAGATGACACAATCTTGTTTACAAAAGCAGAGCCCTTGCTGCATGTGCTGACGAAGATCAAAGTCAATAGCCTTCAGTGTGATTTACCATTCAATGGAAAGAAATCAAAGGTACTCACAACTAAACTCATAGACAATACCATAATTAACAGAGAAAAGATTCCAGTTATCAAGGATTTCCTTTTACTTGGATCCACCATTCATGTTCATGGAAATAGCCGTCAAGAAATCAACCAATGGGCAACCAACTGGGCAAATCTCCTGAGAAAGCTCTCTTTAAAGTGTTAAAAAGGAAAAATGTCACTTTGTAAAGTGCTAAAAAGGAAAGATGTCACTTTGAGGACTGAGGTACAACTGACCCAACCCATGGGCTATCAATTGCTTCATATGGATGTCAAACCTGGGCAATGAAAATGGCAGATTGAAGAAGAATTGTTGCCTTTGAATCATGCTGTTGGTGAAGAATATTGATTATACCACAGACTGTCAGACAAATGAACAAATCTATCTTGAAAGAAGTACAGTCAAAATGCTCCTTAGAAGCCAGGATGTTGAAGTCATGTCTTATCTACTTTGGACGTAGTATTAGGAGCCACCTATCCCTGGAATAGATGTCATGTTTGATAAAGTATAGGGTCAGTGAATAAGAGGAAGCCCTTGAATTAGATAGGTTGATATCAGGACTGCAGCAATGGACTCAGACACAGCAAAGCTTGAGAGGATGGCATGACAGTGCTTTGTTCTACTGACCAGCATCGCTGTAAGTCAGAACCAACCTGATGGTGCCTAACAACCCAAGGAAGAAAGGCTGGGACAGCACAGGTGTGGCAGTCATGTGCTCATGTTAATTTTATGATTGAAAAGTAGGGGTGGAGTCTAGCCTGTTAATCTGGAGATAGCCATTGAGTAGCCAATGAGGCCTCTATGTGGGCATGGCTTTCACCTGAGACTCCCGGGAAATCTGATGATATTTCCCTCGTGAAGATAAGAAGCTATCTTCCCCAGTTGTTGGGAGTTAGTTTCAGAGATGATTAATCACAGGCAACACAGACTGGCCAGTGTCTGAGAGGCTGGAGTAGCCGGTGGAGAAACCACACGGCTTTGCCCTGATGGAGCTGGACCTCTGAGGCTGGGGCAGCCACATGGAGGCCTCTTCCAGTGATGAGTTGCTTCTGCCACCACGGGATGCTGTTGATGGACCCTGAGCCCTGGAAGTGAGGAGCCATGGGGAGACCCCTGTCGGTGCTGGCACTCTGCACCCACTGACCTGTGACTTCATGAGTCAGAAGGAGACTTTATGGACTGATTTCGGGCATGTGGGTAATATCTGACTTGTGACTTTGAGCTGGACTAGGCTGGGATATTTTCTCAATGTCCTGTTCCTCTTGAATATGAACCCATTCCTTATATCTATATGCGTGTCCTTGAATTTGTTCCTCTAGTCTACCCGGACTAACACAACAGGCAACATGTTAAGGAATCTGGGTTGAGCTACATTTTGTGATGCATCCACGATGTTGCAGGAAATATACAGCATCACCTAAGATACGGCTTATCAAACATGTTATTTATCTCTCCAAATAAGACATACATAATAAAGTTTGCCATTATAACCACATTTAAGTGTGCAACTCAGTGGCATTCCTTATATTCACACTGCTGCACAATCATCACCATGATATATTTCTAAACTGTTTTCAGGGGAGGGGGAGCAAGGATGGAAGGGAGGGGATGAGAAGCTGATATCAGGGGCTCAAGTGGAAAAGCAGATATTTGGAGAATGATGATGGCAGCAGGCATGTGAAGGTGCTTGGCACAATATATGTATTTATGTATTGTGAAAAGCAATGTGTGAACCCCCAGTAAAATGATTTTTAAAAAAACCCTGTTTTCATCACACCAAACATTAAACAAGAGCAGCCTGTGGAGCCTCCTTCCAGCCTTCCTGTGTGTGTGAATTTGCCTATTCTAGATATTTCATCGAATGGGCTACACAATTTTTGTCATTTATAACTCACATATTTCTCTTAGCATATTATTTTCAAGGTTCACTGATATGGTAGCATATATTAGAATTTCCTTCCTTTTTTGGGGGGAGGGGGCATCACTGCTCTTGGTGGTGGGAGTAGGAGGCCCAGCCCCACTGCTAGAATTGAACCTTTGTCCCAGTGGGCCACAGTCCCGCGCACAACCACTACGCCACCGGGGCTCAGCCCCTTCCTTCCTTTTTTAAGCCTGAGTAATTTTCCATTCTATAGCTAGATACACATTTTGTTTATCTATTCTGTGGTAGTTGCATAATCTGGTGTCAATTTGAGAATGAAGAATGTAGAGATGGAGGCTAGCCTGTCAATCAGGATACAGCCAATGAGGCCTCTTTGTGGACATGGCCTTCTCCTGAGGATTCTGGGAACTCCTGTATTTCCTCGTTGGAGGCAGGAGACACTCTCTCTCTCTCTCTAAATTGACTCCCTGAGAGATGCTCTACTGACGAGACACATGAAACTACACTAGAGTCTTGCAGTCAGAAAAGCTATGTGGAGAACCCTGCCAACACTGAGATGCTTAATTCTTTGGAAGCACAAGACTTCCCACCCATTGGCCTGTGATCTTCCTGTATCTCCAGTGCATGTGTTTCATGAGTATGAAGAGGACTTTATAGACTGCTATTGGGCATATGAGCTAATACCAGATTTACAGTTCTGATCTGGGCTGGGCTGGGATGTCTTCTCAATATATTCAACTGCTCTTGTATATAAAAACTCTTTCTTAATAAACCAGCAACCATTTAGCTGAGAAACAACAAAGCCCACGTGGAAGAAGCACACCAGCTGTGTGATCATGAGATGTTGATGGGATCAGATATCAGGCATCAAAGAGCCAGAACAAAAAAGTATGTCAATGTGAATGGGCCAGGGAGGGCAGAGTGGAAGCCCAAAGTCAATCTGTAGGCATCCTTACAGAAGAGTCATAGGAGGATACGGGTCATTAGGTGAAGTGTAGCACTGATCAAACATACCACTTTTCCCTAGGTTCTTAACGCTTCCTTTCACCACTACCTCTTCCCACTATCATGACCCTAATTCTACCTTACAAATCTGGCTAGACCAGAACAAGTACACAGGTACAGCTAAGAGCTGGAAACACAGGGAATCCAGGACACATAAACCTCTCAGGACCAATATTGGGAGTAGCCATACCAGGAGAGTAAGAGAAAGGTGGGGTGGGGGGTAAAGAGGAACCTGATCACGATAATTTACATATAACCCCTCCCAGGGGGGGTGGACAACAGAAGATTGGGTAAAGGGAGATCTTGATCAGTGTAAAACATGAAAAAATAATAATTTATAAATTATCAAGGGTTCATGAGGGTGGGAGGGGGAAAATGAGGAGCTGATACCAAGAGCGCAAGTAGAAGGAAAATGCTTTGAGAATGATGATGGCAACAAATGCACACATGTGCAGACACCATGGACGGATGGATGGGTTGTGATCAGAGTTGTAGGAGCTCTCAATGAAATGATTTATTTATTTTTTAAATCTTCTTCTTATACACATATGAGTCTCTATGGGCTAACACATATGCTGGTGGACATCTGATTGTTTCCACCTTTTGGTTATGATGAATAATGTTGCGTGAGCCGTAGGGTAAAAGTATCTTTTGGAAACCCAGCTTTCAAGCCCTTTGGGTCATATTCCTGGGACTGGAATTGCTGGGTCCTGTGGTTCCTCTGTTTAACTCTTTTGAGGAAGAGCCATGGTGCTTTTCATAGTGACCAAACCTTTTTTACATTCCCAGTAGCAAGGGATTGAGGGTATCACTTACCCACATTTGTTATTTCCCATTTTTGTTTTTAACTAATAGCTGCCCAAAAAAACACACTGCAAAAAGTTAAAAAGTTAAAAACATACTGCAGTCTTTTCTTAAAAATAAATCATTTTATTGGGGGCTCATACAACTCCCATCACATTCACTACCTACATCCAATGTATGCATGCCACATTTCCACACCTGTTGCCATCATCACCCTCGAAACATCCTCCCTCCACTGAGACCCCCAGTACCAGCTTCCTATATTTCCCCTCCACCTCCCCTCCATGAACCCTTAATAATTTACACATTGTTATTACTTTTTCATATCGTACTCTGTCCAATGTGTCCCTTCACCCACTTCCCCACTGTCCGTACTTCAGAGAGGTCATATGTAGATCCCTGAAATTGGTTCCCCCCTTCCACTCCACCCTCCCTCCACCGACCACTGGTCCTGAAGGGATCATCTATCCTGAATTTCCCATGTTTATAAATGAGGGGGAGTACTGAGTCGGGACCCAAAGCCCAGCAATAGGTGAAGCAACATCCCCTCGCAAAAGGGTTGCAGGGAGGAGAGGAGTCAGTCAAGATATAGTGTGACAACAATGAGATATGCACCTTTCCTCTAGTTCTCAAATGCTTCCACCCACCCACTATCATGATTCCAGTTCTACCTGACAAATCCAGCTAGACCAGGGATGTACACTGGAGCCAGAAACACACCGCAGTCTTAACTTCCTTGTACTGGTTAATGTGACTTTGCTTAGAAATAGTGCCTTTGAAGATATTATTTATTAAATTAATGTGAGATCCAACCAAGAAGGAGAAAGACAGCCATGTGAAGATGCCTGTACAAGTCAAGAAACATCAGGGAATGCCTGAGGTTATCCGAAGTCAGGTGAGACCAGGATAGAACATGGTCTGCCTTCCCTTGGCCCTTTAATTTAAGCCATTCACCTCTAGCTCTGTGACACAATAAATTCCTCTTCGTATAAGCCTCCTCATTTATGGCACTTTGTTGCACCTACCCAGAAAACTAAGACACCATCTATTATGTATTTCTGACTAAAAGGGGGTAGAGGGTAGGTTGGTAAGTGTGTGTGTGTGTGGGGGGGGGGGCAGGGAATGAACCCTTTTTAATTAAGTTTCTAGACCTAAAATGGAAATTACAAGGAACACAGACGTGACTTCCAAAAAAAGAAAAGAAAAAAAGAAAAGCCTAACCAAGGCCAAGTGACCCAAATACTATCACAAATCAAGGGCATGAAAACAAAAAGGTAATTTTAAAAGCATAAGAGACACCACACACAACGCTAGAGGAAGACCTGGTTTGGATCCTGCTTTATACAAGTCAACTACAAAGAGACAGGTGGAAATGACATAGGAATGAGGTATTAGAACATCTTTTTTTTTTTTTTAGTTTTATGGGATGACTATATTTCTAAAACAACCCTTGTCAGTTAAGAGGCATGCATATTCTACATTGTCTATAGGTGACATGCCATTATTTTAGAACTACCCTTTAAGAGATTCCAGGAAAAAATGAAGTCAGAGATAGAAAAAAAATGAAATATGTGAAAACGTTGAGAATAGTTTATGCTAAGTGACATGTCTATGAAAGTTCAGTTTTGTATGCTTAATATTTTTCTAAATAAAACCTAGGAAAATGACATCTTAGGTGACCGTCAGTTCATGCATTTTAGCTTATCCACTTGTTTCTTTATATGCCTGTTTCCGGTGGGGAGCTCTAAGCCTCGTGGTCATTAAAGCAACAGCTCCCAACTCAGTGCTTGCTCCATGCCCGACTCCCGCCTCACAAGGACGCGCGCAGGCCCCCCATCATGCTGAGTCGGCTCCACCCGTCATCCATACGATTGGCCACCTTTTGAAGAACCCTCACAATCTCCACTTCTTTATCGTAGGAGCTGAGCTTTAGAGGGTTACTGTAATTTGCAGTGGTTAGTCAACCCATAAATAATATAAATTATTTATTTTAAAAGCTCCTTCAAAGCCTAATGATCACATTCATGCCAAAGAAAACAAAAAAACAAAACAAAACAAAAAACCCCCCCAAAAAAACCATACAATCTGGTCACTATGCCTCAGTCTTATTAGGCCTAGATTTCAATTAACTTTGTTTAGAATGAGCCAGTAACAGGGAAGTAAATCTAATTCCTTCATGAGGAGGCACGTGACGTCATCTTGAGGCCAAATAGAAGCCACAGAGTACAATTTTGAAATCACGCGTCTTTCTTCTTCCTGGAGTGCCTGCAAAGTGGAAATCTCACATGCTGAGGGTGGTGTCTGCTGAGGATCAGCAGAACTGCAAGCACTGATGTCTGGGTGCCAAGAGTTTTACAGGCATTTAAGTTCTTGATATGTCTTATATATTAAATATGCAATATTTTATTAATCTAAGTGGTTCCTATTGATATATCAGTGTGCCACTTATACTTAACTTTCACAGTAAAGTTGTTGGCATTCTAGTTCTGTCTCCAAGAGCAAACAGATCTGTCCTGGAGGAAGTATAGCCAGAATGTTCCTTAGAAGTGAAGCTTTGTCTCGCACAAGTTGTACCTATGATCAGGCAAGACCAGTCCTTGCAAAAGGACGTTGTGGCGGTCATGTATTCATGATGTCAATTTCATGATTGGGATGTAGGGATGGAGTCTTGCCTGTTAATCTGAAGATAGCCAATGAGTAGCCGATGAGGCCTCTGTGTAGGCATGGCTTTCTCCTGAGAATTCTGGGATGTCTCGCAGTATTTCCCAATAGGAGAAGAGAAACTTGTCTCTCAGTCTCCGAGATGATGAGCTACTCACAAGACAAGATGGCAGCATCCAAGGAACTGGAGGAGCTGGAAGAGGAGCCACATGGCCTTACTCTGATGGCACTAGACCTCTGAAGCTGGAGAAGCCACGTGGAGACCCCTGCCAGCCATGAGATGCTTCTACCACCACTGGATGCTGCTAATGGACCCTGAGCCCTGGAAGCAAGGAGCCATGAGGAAACCCCTGCCAGCGCCAGGATGTTTTGACTGCACGTGCTTAATGAGTCAGAAGGAGACTTTATAGACTAGTATTGGACATATGGGCTAATGTTGGATTTAGGACCTTGGACTGGACTGGGTTGGGATGTTTTCTCAATGTTCCATTCCTCCTGTATATAAACCTTTCCCTTATATCCATATGCGTGTCTATGAATTTGTTCCTCTAGTCTACCCGGACTAACACAGACATGGTGTTTGTCAAGAGGAACAGCAGTGGAAAAGAGGAAGGCTCTTGATGAGATGGGTTGAAACAGTGGCTGCCACGATGGGTTCAAACATACCACCAATAGGGGGATGGTGAGGGGCCGGGCAGAGTTTCACTGTGCCGTACAGGGACGGAATCGCTCTGAGTCAGGACCCACTTGATGGCACCGAACAAAAGACAAGCAGCCCTCTACATGCAGCATCAACCGAGTCCACATAGAAGAAGCAAAACAAAGAAGAAGAAGCAGCATCAGCCCATTAGCCGGTGTGACTCAAGGATTGATACGAAAGCCATCCAAATCTAAAGGAGGGACTTTGTCAACATCTGGTTTGCAGAAGGCTATGGAGGACAGTGGAAGCACAAAATCCATTTGCAGGACCCACAGATGGGGTAGGCCTCTGGGGAATCCCCTTCTACCCTGGTTGAAAGACCGAAATAGCCCTGTTGTCAGACAGCGATCATTGTAACGTAGATTAGGGTCAGTGTTAGGTTAAAATGGGCTACCTTATCATTTTATCTCCTTTTTGACCCATTCTAAAGTTGAAGGGGAAATACACACAGATTAAATGCCTGCTGAGTCCCCCCTGATGTCCCAGGGATGTGGCTGGTCTTGCTGTACCCTGGCAAGTGGATTACTGCAGATGCAGCCTATCATTTGGTCTCCCTTATGAGCCATTCATTCATTCAATACTAAATCTTAGTATTGTCTGCTTTCTTTTCAATTTATCGGTTTTTATCTGTTTTACTTTGCTATTGTTAGCTTTTTTTTCTTTCCACTTTTTTCTGTATAGTGAATCCAGCTATGGAGGCAGTATCTGAATGAATGGTTCCTTGGGAGTATCACAGAGGAGGTGGCTAGAGTGAAGAGCTAATGACAATGAGAACAAGAATGACGAAAATGTCCTAAAACTGATTGTGGTGATGATGGCACCACTCTTATTGACGTGATCGATTTGTGTGAATGTGAATTAAATGCCAATAAAACTTTTGAAGGAAAAGAAGAAAGGCAAGAGCAAGGTTGAAAAGTATGTAGTTCCAAATTTCACAAGTAGCTGCCAATTTAAGAAGACAGTTTCTGAAGTGCCGAGGATTTCCGCCCACCAATGCCAAATGTATAGTCTCTAGTCTTAAATTCTGTGCTTCCTTTCCTACTTTTAGTATCTGTGCTCTTTGCTGTGATATGAAATTCCTGCCTGGCATCCAGGCTTTTCCCACAGGCTGCCCTTCACTTTGAAAGAGTAGTTTACCCCAACGACTCAAGTAGAAAGAAAATGTTTAGAAAATGACAATGGCAACATATATACAAATGTGCTTGATGCAACTGATATATGGATTGTGATAAGAGCTGTAAGAGCCACCAGTAAAATGACTTATATGTAAAAATATAAAGAATAGTATATATATATATATATATATATATATATATATATAAAGAAGAGTTTACTTCTAATGAGTCAAACCTGTGACCCCTCAAATGGAATGTCCACATTCTACTATGGCTAAAAACCAATGAAAGATTTAAAAAACTTTTTCACAGATAGGTAAAAAAATCTATAGTGCTCGTGACAGACTGGCTCGTTTGTGGAGCAAAGCAGTTGTACAGAATACTAGACCTAAAAATTATAAAACAAAGCGTTAAGCCACTGTTTAGAAATGAAAGAATTTTTGGGTTATCTGCAGACGTTCTAGTCTAAGAAAACTGTAAAAGAAAGCTTTTGCAAAGGGCTTTCTCTGTTGCCCTCTGCTTTAGTACGATTGTTTGTTTGTTTTCATTTCTTGAGTGTCAACAGATTAGGGAAAATTCCAGAAATAATTGGGTCTAATAATTTGGTGTCCATTAAAATGGGGTCATCCTTTTTGACTCACTCTTTTTTCCTTTTCCAACAGTGGTTTTTTTTTGGGGGGGGGGAGTGAAGTTCACAGCACATAAAATTAACCATCTTAAAGTTTACACTTCAGCAGCACTTCACACATCCGCAATGCCATGCAACATCCACCTCTATCAAGTTCCAAAACCTTTCACCATCCTAACAGCATGATGTCTAAAGTCTAAATTTTTTTTAAGAATAGACTTGTAAATATAGCATAATAGGTTCCCCCTGAGGCAACTTACCACATGTTTATTCAAATCCTCTGGCACTGATATTAAAGAAAGCAACAATAATAGCCAGCAAACACCTGCTTAGCTTTTATTTGCCCCAAACAATTTTCTGACCAAAAGTATTCAGCCTTTTGTCTAGGACGACACAAGCAGGAAGTAGTGCAGGAAGTAGTGGAACCACGGGTCCAATCTGGGCTCGTGAGACAATGCTTTCCATGGAGTTGACCGTCTTCCTTCTGGCTGCCAATGAAGACTAGGGAGAGAATTCGTCCTACCCCAGAGTGTGCATGCCTGTGCTGGGTCCTCCCTCCCTTCATTAGGCATTATTATCCAAGGTGGCTGCCATTTTTCATCTCTTCTCAAGAGCCACAACGTCAGCAGTTCAAATCCAGCAGCAGACAAGAAGGCCTTCTGTAAAGACCGCCAGCCTTGGAAACCATATGAAGCAATTCTCTTCTGCCCTCTAGGTCACCAGGAGGAGAAGGCTCCATGGCCTTGGGTTGGGTTTGGGATTTGATTTTGGCAGTTCGGGGGTAAAGTGGCTAAGCAGTTGTGTCCTAACTGAAAGGTTGGCAATTCGACCCCATAAACCTTTCTGAGAGCGAAAAACATCTGTCAAGATTACAGCCTCGGATGAAGCAGTTGTACTCTGTCCGCAAGGGTCCTTGTGAGTCAGAATGGCAATAGATTGTTGGTCTTTGGCTCTAACCTCTATGCATTCACTATGCCTCCCTGCCATGAGCAGGTGTTCTTTGCTGTGCCGTGGCGGGGTGGAGGAAGCCAGCACCCTGCTACCTTGTACAATAAAGGAAACTTTGTTCCTTGGCTCTCAGAATAGCATTTCCAGCCATAAGGAAGAACTTCCTCTCAAGAAGGAAAGATCCATTCTTGAACATGGCGGCTGGGGGGAAGCTCTCTTGATGCTCTCTGTGCAACTCCAGCCACCTCTTTCTGGCAGCCCCTCCTAGTCCACATGCCTGAATCTGGAGGGCTCCTAGCCCGCGACACAAAGACAAACAAAAGGGTACAGCCGACCGTTCCTTAGAAACGAAGATGGCAAGACTTGGCCTCTCGTATTTGGGATATGTTGTCAGATGAGAACATTTCCACAAAAAGGACACCATGCTTGGGACAGTAGAGGGGCAGCAAGGAGGAAAAAAAAAAAAAGGAAGCCCCTCAACAAGAGGGATGGGCACCGTGGTTGCCATGACGACCGTGGCTGGCAGGATTTCATTTGGTGGCACCAAGAGTCTCAAGTAGTCAGAGTCTACGGCAGTGATTCCCAAGGTGGGCGCCACCGCCCCCTGGTGGGTGCTGCAGCGACCTAGGGGGCCGTGATGGCCACAGGGGCATTTGGGGGCGATGAATAGCTGTAAGGGGGCATTGGAAGGATAAAAGAGGCTGAGCCCCGGTGGCGTAGTGGTTGTGCGCGGGACTGCGGCCCACTGGGACGGAGGTTCAATTCCAGCAGTGGGGCTGGGCCTCCTACTCCCACCGCCGGAGAGCAGTGATGCAAAAAAAAAAAAAAAAAGAAGAAAGAAAGAAAGAAAGGATAAAAGAAAGAAGAGAAGATTTAGAAAGATTGATTTATTTATTTCGCTTATAACGCTTACTTTTTCTTTGAGCAACGTACTGGACGTTGGCTCGGTTCCCGCACACTCCCTCCCTTGCACTGAGGTCTGTGCAGTCGCGCACTGCCACTGTTCATGTGGTGCCGTTCTAAAACACGTGCGCACCACGAGCATGGCTGCGGGCAGCTGCCACTCGTGCGATTGGTCGAACGCACCGCCAAAGCCTGGAACGGGCAGCGCTGCCAGCAGATTTCGGAGCACACTACGAATCAGGAGATTTCCCGTAATTATTACTCATAATATAACTCTAAGTTAGATTGTTGTGATATTGTGACAAGTTAAAGTTAACTAACAAATAGTGCGACTATAATTGGTGAGTGTTATTAATAATAATAATAGTGTGACTATAATTGGTGAGTGTTACAATTAATAATGTCATGTTTATTTCTGCGGCTCACTGGGACGGAGGTTCAATTCCAGTGGGGCTGGGCCTCCTACTCCCACCACCGGAGAGCAGTGATGCCCACCCCCACACAAAAAAACAAAAAAATATATCATGTTTATTTATTTCATTAGTATTTATTTTAGTTTGTTTTTTACAAAAATATTTCAAAAATTATCAAAAATATTAATTACAGCTGAGCCCCAGTGGCGTAGTGGTTGAGTGTGGGACTGCGGCCCACTGGCTTGGCGGTTCAAATCCAGCAGCAGCTCTTCAGGAGCAAGACTGGGCCTCCCACTCCCACCAAAGGGCAGTGATGCCCCCCAAAAAATATTACAGTTCAAACTGTTAGAAACTATCTTACTATATTTAAGTATAAAATATATCTATGGTTTTTATTTTTAAACAATGAGAATGAAAAGATCTTTATAATTTGACTTGCCCCAAATTTATTTTGACATATTGTATATCTTTCTGTTTAATTGCTATTAAAATTAAAAAAAAATTAATTTCCAGGGGGCACTAAGTAATATGTTTTCTGGAAAGGGGGCAGTAGGCCAAATAAGTTTGGGAACCACTGGTCTACTGCATGGCACTCATGGCACGTCTTCTACGAAAGTGTCCAGGATGCACAGCGATGTGTCACACCATTAAGTTCGGAGACGCGCCTTTAAATAATAATAATGAAAAGCTGTAGCTCTCTTTACCTTTTTTCCCAGAGTCCCAGGAGCTCTTTCTTTCACAGGGCTGCTGCAGCTGGGAAACCTGGCCTTTCCTGCAGACGTGCGGCCCACTGAAAGCTGGAGGGCGAGAAGGGTTTGAAAATGGGTGCTGAAAATGAGCCTGAAAGAGGCCGATCCTCGGTCCTGGGCACATCAGCGCAAAGCAGCACCAGGTGCCTCACCCGCCCGACGGTGGCCCAGCCTGCGACGCCCTCTCCGCCTCCACCCCAGGGTGGCCAGAGCCAGCCTGTCCCCGCAGCGCCACCCGGTGGGCAAGGTGGAGAACGGACCCAGCCCGCTTTTCTTCCCGGCCACGCCTTCTCCCTCTGCACCCCGCCCCTGCGCCAGCCCCTCCTCGCACCCAGGGTCCCTGCGACCTCCCTGCTCGCAGTCTGCGTGATTGCACCTCAGGGCATCGCTTTCTCAGGTCTGCGCAAGTCCCTTTCTCCCTTTGATCGTCTCTCCACCACCTTCCACCTCTTGCTTCGTTTTCTTCTTCCTCTAATCTGCTGCTTTTATCAAGCACATCCACCTAGCAATTAGGAGAGCTGGGCCAGAAGACTTGGCTCCAGAGCTCTCAAATTTAGAGGGGAAAGCTACTTGAAGAAAAATAACTTTAGTTTGGGCTGAGCCCCGGTGGCCTAGGGGTTCTGTGCGGGACTGCCACCCACGGGCTTGGCGGTTCAAATCCAGCAGCAGCTCTCCAGGAGCAAAGCTGGGCCTCCCACACCCACCAGAAGGCAGTGATGCCGCCCCCCCCCGGGCCCCCCCCACACACAAAAAAAGAAAAAGAGCTTTAGTTTAAGATTGTGTGAAAATAGACATCTTCCCCCTGAGATGGATGGGTCCCCAACTTCCAGCCCTCGGTAGTGAATTGACTCCTGACTGTAGCAGAACCTTCTGTGACGCTAATAGACACGCATATCAATATAAGGGAATGGTTTATACAAGAGGAAGGGAACACTGAGAAAGCATCCTAGCCCAGTTCAAAGTCATAAGTCCGATATTAGCCCATATGCCTGATATCAGTCTATAAAGTCTCCTTCCAACACATGAAGTCCCTGCGCCGGCAGGGGTCAGTGGGTGCAAAGTCCCAGCGCCGGCAGGGGTCTCCCCAGGGTCACTCAGGGTCCATCAACAGCATCCAGTGGAGGTAGAAGCAACTCAGCGCTGGCAGGGGTCCCCACGTGGCCTCTCCAGCTTCAGAGGTTTGGCTTCATCAGGGCGAAGCGGTGTGACTTTTCCAGCTTCTCAGACGCTGCCATCTTGTCTTGTCCGTGATTCATTGTCTCTGAGACTGTCTCCCAACAACTGGGGAGATAGCTTCTCATCTTCATGAGGGAAATATCACGAGATTTCCCAGAAGTCTCAAGAGAAAGTCATGCCCACACAGAGGCCTCATTGGCTACTCAAAGGCTATCTCCAGATTAACAGGCTAGACTCCACCCCTACATCTCAATCATGCAATTGACATAAGCATATGACTGCCACAGGTGGTAAAGGGGTAACCTTACTTTTCAAGGTGTTTTTTCCCCCAACGATTTTATTGGGGGCTCTTACAGCTCTTATAACATTCAATACATCATTTGTATCAAGCATATTTGTACACATGTTGCCATATTCATTTCCAAATATTTTCTACTTGAGCCCTTATAACCTTCTGTTTCCCCCTCCTTTTTTTTAATAAATCATTTTATTGGGGGCTCATACAACTCCCATCATGATCCATATATACATCAATTGTATGCAGGCCACATTTGCACACTGTGGCCATTATCACTGGGTTTTGTTTTGTCTTAAGGGATCTTTGTGCCTGTTCGATTTCTTTCAACAGTGCTCTCCTTCAGGATTGTCTTTGTTATTGTTATCGTTGTTGTTAGGTGCAGTCCAGTTGCTATACAACGCTGTGCATGACAGAACAAAGCCCAGCCCTGTACCATTTTGACAAAAGTCCCTATGTTTATTGAGCCCATTGTTGCAGTCATTGTGTCCAACCATCTCCCCGAAGGCCTTTCTCTTTTGGGGCTGCCCCTCTACCTTACCAAGCAAGATGTCATTCTCAGGGACCGATCTCCCCTCCTACCAGGTCCAAAGTACATAAGACAAAGGATCACCATCTAGGCCTCTAAGGAGCATGCTGGTGGTTGTTCTTCTTCTTTTAAGATCATTTTATTGGGGGCTCTTACAAAAGTCCATACATCGACTGTATCAAGAATATGTGTGCATGTGTTGCCACCATCATTTCCTTGGTATAAGTTCCTCTTTTTACCCCCCCCCTCCCACCCTCATGAATCTTTAATCAATTATCATGTTTTTCAAGGTAGAACCCTTGTGAAACAGGTTGGTCCCATACAGGGCCTCATTTGTTCTCCTAACTGTTGCTTCCATAAACATTGAGTGTGGATTCAATCAAACCCTTCACAACTTCAGTCTTTATCATGATGTTACCAACCGGTCCAGTTGTGAAGATTTGAGTTTCTTTATACTGGGTTGTAATCAATACTGAAGGCTGAAATCCTTGGCCTTCATCAGCGAGTGTTTTAATTCCTCCTCATTTTCAGCAAGCAAGGTTGCGTCACCTATATACCACAGATTGTTAATCAGCCTTTGTGTTAGTCTAGGTAGACTAGAGAAACAAATTCATAGACACTCGTGTATAAGAGAGAATTTTATATAAAAGAGCAATTGTCGGGCTGAGCCCCGGTGGCGTAGTGGTTGTGCGCGGGACTGCGGCCCACTGGGATGGAGGTTCAATTCCAGCTCCGTGGAGCAAAGGCTGGGCCTCCTACTCCCACCACCTGAGGGCAGTGATGCCCAAACAAACAAAAACAAAAGCAAAAAAAGAGCAATTGAGAAAACAGCTCAGTCCAGATGAAGTCCACAAGTCTGATATGTTGATACTGGTCCATAAATTCATCTTTAGACTCACGCAGATATGCAATGATGCAGAATGCAGGAAGATCACAGCCCAGTGGGTGGAAAGTCTTGTGGATCCAGTGGGGGTAGAAGCATCTCAGCGTGGGTCTCCATGTGGCTCCTCCTGCTCTGAGGTTCTGACTGCCAGCAGTCTGTCTCCATGTAGCTTGTCAACAAGAATGTCTCTCCTGGAGTGAGCATGTATCTATTTAGCTCCCTGGCACCTCCAAATGAGGTCATCAAGCTGTGACCTGATTGACAGCCTAAACTCCACTCCTTCACTCTTCAGTCTCAAATTGACAACAGCTTATGTAACTGCCACAGCCGTCTTCCAATCTTGATGCCACATTCTTCTTCATATCATGCGGTTTCTCTGATGATTTGCTCAGCAAATAGATTGAACTAGGATGGTGAATGGATACAGCCCTGACACACACCTTTCCTAAATTTAAACCATGCATTTTGCTCTCGTTCTGTTTTACAACTGCCTCTTGCTCCATGTACAAGTTCCTCAGGAACACCATGAAGTGTTCTGGAATTCCCATTCTTCTTGAAGTTATTCACAGTTTATTATGGTCCAACAGTTGAATGCCTTTGTATAGTCAATGAAACACAAGTAAACATCTTTCTGGTGTTCTCTGCTTTTAGCCAACACCCATCTCATATTAGCAATGATATTCCTTGTTCCATGACCTCTTCTGAATCTAGCCTGCACTCTGTCAGTTCTCACTTCATGTACTGCTGCAACCATTATTGGATGATATTCTGCAAATTTGACTTGCAAACAATATCAGTGATATTGCTGTATAGTTTGAGCATGATATTGGGTTACCTTTATTTGGAATGGGCACAAATAGAGATCTCTTCAGGTTAGTTGGCAAAGTAGCTGTCTTCCTGTCTATATCTTGGCATAGATGAGTGAGTGCTCCGGTACTTCTTCAACTTGCAGAAACAAATTGAATGGGTTTCAGCTGAGCTTGCAGTCTAAGAACAGACTAAAAGAAACACAGAGGGGCTGAGCCCCGGTGGCATAGTGGTTGTGCGCAGGACTGCGGCCCACTGGGACAGAGATTCAATTCCAGCAGTGGGGCTGGGCCTCTACTCCCACCGCCAGAGAGCAGTGATACCCCCCCCCCCCAAAAAAAAAAAAAGAAACACAGAATAAGTGGTCCATGTATTCCTTCTTCATTGTCTGTTCACTTTGGATGACCCTGCTGGTATTTCAAATATCAGCGACATAGCTTCCAGCATCACACCAGTTACAAGGAACCACAGTACAGCAAAACTGAGAGCCAGGTGTGAGCCACTAGATCTGAGAGAGGCATAATGGTGTGTGTGTGTGTGTGTGTGTGTGTGTGTGTATAAAAATCTACTAATCAAAATAAACAGTTCTCTAATGCAGTGTTTGAAAAAAATCAGAATTAATGCAAAAAATTCATGATGAATAAAATATCAAGATTTCCAATCCATTTTGGTTTCGGGACCTTGTGGCTGCTCATCCCAGTGGGTTTTGGGTGTTGTTAGAGGTTTGTGGGCAGATAGGCAACATGGTGCTTTGTATACTTTTTTTTTAAAGGGCTTTTATTAACTTTTCCCACTGGTTCAAAGTATGGGAGGGTGTTTTGTTAGGTATTGACTTTCCTTTCTCCTCAGATTTCAGTGCAGTTTGACAGGGCACTAATTGCCCCTCATCCACCCTCTGCCCCACCTGCCCCACCTGAAGGACACGTGGACCTCTTCATCTGCCTCATAAAAGGTGCTTTTCTTTAAGTAACAGCATTCATGAAAAATGATACTCTCATGCCCAAAGAGTTTTTTCTTACTTCTTCCCCCCCCCCCACCCCCCAAAGCCTTTTTATTTGGAGGCAATACAGATAGCATGTCATCCCATAGTTCAACCACATTAAGCAGTGTTGCACAATTGCTATCACAATCTGTTTCAAAACATTCTTTTTCTCCTTGAACTCCTTGATAGCATCTCCCCCTATCCCCCCGCCCTTCCTCACTGTCCGTCACCCCCTCCCCAGGACCCTTATTCTACTTGCTGTCTCTATAGGCTCATCAACCCCTCATTTCATACCAGAAAACAGAAAAACACATAGCAAATATTCAGAGGGCTATCCTCAGTGG